>JAMKCH010041622.1:0-12541 GCA_023653785.1 Ophioderma brevispina
CCCAAGTATATTATTTAAGAAATAAAGGTGCTGCAGTATCATTTATGGGAATAATGTGTCCGAGGTTGGAAAAACTAAATAATTATTTGAAAGTTTTTTCTGGCCGAGGATACATTATGAGCCCATAAATGACACTGCAAACCCTTATTTCTATTCTATTACCTAAAACAGCTTGATTTAATAAGAAAATGCTTTGGCGGCCCATTGTTGCAGAATAATGGCAGTGAACTGACCAATCAGAATGCTGCATTTTCAATAATGGGCAGCAAAGGTAATAGAATTTAAAGTATATCTACAGGACCAATGAATCAGGAAATACATTTGACCTTGGCAATTGATTTTGCTATTGCAAATTACCTAACCATGTTTATGCAACATGGCATGAAAAAATACCACTTTAATGGTACGTAACACATAATACCACAATAGATGCTAACAGTGAAGAATATTACATGCTTGCACTATTCTAATCAATGGCTTTCCAGATAATAATAAAGTCAATTTTGAATGATTGAATGTTATGTAACGCAATATTATTTCATGGCCAATGAGAAAAATGCAAATGACAAATTATGTTACCCTTGAGGTCAATTTTGGCATATCTGCTGCCCCTGCTCATCATCCACATTGCACTTCACACTAATTAATGACTCATTAATTTAACACCAAACACTCTTGAACGTTCTAGTTAATTTCAACTGATAGACATCTTTATGTACTTTTGTAAAAATACCAAATTTAGCACCTGCAGTTTAAGAGTTACTGATGGTTAAAAAGTAAAACACTGCTTGATTTTCAAAGAACTGCGCTTATTTGAAATCCAAGTTTAGGCTATTTTATTAGTCCCAGAGTTTACGAGAGATTTCAAATAACAGATGTCCCTAAAAATGCGAAAATTCTGATTTTTGCACTGGTCTAAATATTTCCAAAATATCCCCATCTCTGAAAGGATAGTAAGGATTAAGCTGAGAACTGTTTCTTTGGTGCATTGTGAAATTTCTAATTTTCTATAGGAGCAAATAGGAAATTCAGCATATGTTTTCTATTCATGTTTTAGGAAGAATTATCTGTGCAACCATTTGAAATTGTAAAATATGGCCAAAATTATACAATAAACCAAAAAGTGGCTTTTGACTATATTTTGCCACAAAAACATCCAGACACTGTATAAGACTAGGCCACATTTACAATTTGCAACACACATAAAGTCCACATCCCATTCCCAAGTTAAATAATAATGATTAGGATCCAGTATCATGACATTATTATACCCTGTTACAATTGGCGATTTAATATTATTTAGGTATGTAACTTTTGAGAGCATCCCTGAAAAGGGAAACCCAAAGTTTGTTTACTTGAACTGAAGTAAAAGGGATTTCCAATTTCTATATTGAGAAAGAGAGAGAGAGAGAGATCTGTAATCTGGTGGAAGGTTTCTGAGGGATAAAGCAGGGTAAAAGAGGGCTGAGGCATGAAGAAGAGGCTCTACCCAGACAATATTGCAGTATTTTTTTAAATTTTCATCAGCTATAGCTTTATTAACATTATCAACATTAAAAAAAAACATATATACTGTTACTCATAAAATTGGAATATTTTTTTCAGACCCAATCTTAAACGTATTTCTATTTGAACGCCTCGGTAATCATATAAGATTAGGTGAAGGATTACATAATGAGTCCCCACTACCTAGGTGAAGTGAATCCATGCATAATTTTGAATTACGTAACAATGCCTTTTGTTGAGAGCTATAAAAGGCCATACGTCTGTTGTTTGTTCCTTTTCCCTGCCCCAAGCCTGTGTGCAACGAGCCCACGTTTTTCAGAAGGTTGGTTGTTAACTTTACAGCAAAAATTGACACAGAGGTTTCCTAGGCTATGCCTCGTCCAACGGCATTGTCAATACGCCGAAAAGTGCTTGCACTCGGACGGGAAGAGTACAAACAAGCCAAAGTCGCTGATTTCCTCGGGATATCGCAGAGTACGGTCTGTAAAATCATCAGACATCATCGAGAGATGGGCCATTTGAGGCCACGAAATCTCCAGGACGACCACGATTGACTACCAGACGAAATGATCGCCGACTGCTTAACCTGCGCCGTAGAGTTCGGAAAATGCCAAAAAACATATATACTGTTGCTCATAAAATTGGAATATTTTTTTCAGACCCAATCTTAAACGTATTTCTATTTGAACGCCTCGGTAATCATATAAGATTAGGTGAAGGATTACATAATGAGTCCCCACTACCTAGGTGAAGTGAATCCATGCATAATTTTGAATTACGTAACAATGCCTTTTGTTGAGAGCTATAAAAGGCCAGACGTCTGTTGTTTGTTCCTTTTCCCTGCCCCAAGCCTGTGTGCAACGAGCCCACGTTTTTCAGAAGGTTGGTTGTTAACTTTACAGCAAAAATTGACACAGAGGTTTCCTAGGCTATGCCTCGTCCAACGGCATTGTCAATACGCCGAAAAGTGCTTGCACTCGGACGGGAAGAGTACAAACAAGCCAAAGTCGCTGATTTCCTCGGGATATCGCAGAGTACGGTCTGTAAAATCATCAGACATCGAGAGGTGGGCCATTTGAGGCCACGAAATCTCCAGGACGACCACGATTGACTACCAGACGAAATGATCGCCGACTGCTTAACCTGCGCCGTAGAGTTCGGAAAATGCCAACGAGCCGTCTTCGTCGTGTGTGGAGAAGACACTTTGGAATCAATATTTCCCGCCAAACTGTAAATCGGAGAATGCTTCAACATGGTTACCGAGCAAGACGAATGACCAAATGTCCACGCCTAACCGTTCACCACAGAGTTGCTCGACTTCGCTGGGCTAGGGGGCACAGAAGATTACAGCTCGAACACTGGCGACATGTTGTCTTTATGGACGAGAGCCACTACATCCTTGACCGTCAAGATGGAAGACAAAGGGTTCGTCGATTACCTCGAATCAGGGTAGTGGCGGCTCAGTGATGGTATGGGCCGGTATTCATTATGGAGGAAAAACGTCACTGGTGGTGCCAGATGAAAACATGAACCCCATCTTGTACCTGGACATTCTGGAAAACCACTTACACTTCAATAATGGTTGAATGCAACCAATTTTCGGCTGAAAGACCTCCACACCACGACGCACAGGTTCCTGAGACAATTTCTTGAGGCAGAGAGGGTTGGAGCATATCATGGCCTGCTTGCTCCCCTGATATGAACACTATCAACATGCCGATGCCTTAGGGCGGCCATCAAATGACCGGATAATCTTCCTCAAACTCTACAGAAGTTAACTCAGACCCTGAACCGATAGTGAGCGCGCGCCCGTTGACATCATAAATAACCTTGGGACATTATGCCGCGACGTCCTTGACGCGCTGATTCAGCCAGGGGTGGCCATACTCTATATTTGTGATGATTGACATATGAAAACGGTACTCTTGAACTTTCGATATACGAAATCCCCAAAAATGCGTTATCCGTAAAACTGACTATGTGAAACAATTGCAACAAATCTTTGTTCAATACCCCTTTTCCGTCATGCTAAGGTCCCCATTTGTAAGGGTAATTGTGGACTAAGTTCATGTGATATGTTCGGAAGAGACTGATCATGAAGTAGTGTGCCGATATAAATCATAGATATCATAAATACTCACGCTATAAGATCTGCCATAAAAAGTGTAAAAAATATTTTATTCCAACTTTAAGAGCAACAGTGTAGGATATACAAAAAGATTAAATATATAAAACTGAGAAAAATTGCCCCATACACTGGATACCTGACCAGCAGGTCTTGCAATGATAATAGTGACTCAGCAATCAACTTTACAAACAGCACAAAACAAGCGGATAAAATTACAATTGAATCAGAGCGGATTTATTCAAAAGGTTCGGACTTGGAAAACTAGGCTGGGGGGGGGGTGCGGACTTCGAAAAGTGGACGCTTTTTCGAAAAGTGGACCCTTTTGGTAGAGTGATCTAGACTCCCTAAATGGTCCTTTTTTGGACTTTTTGAACATTTTATCACCAAAAAGTGGACTTTTGTGTCACACTTTTCTAAAACTTTGGACCATTTTTATCAAAAAATTCAGCAAAAAGTGGACTTTGCCCCCTTTGTGTGCTTTGGGGGGGGGGGGGGGGTGCGGCGCAAGCAGCCTCACGTCCAAGTCTTGAGATGAATGAATATCAAGAGTATCAAAAAGAGTCCTCTTGTGTGCTAAAGAAGAAAGAAATGGAGTTTACACGTGATGCCTGCATTACGAGCAATTCTGCAGAAGGAAATGTGTTTCACACCAAGAATAATTGCCATCTACAATTTTATATTGTGCCAACCAACATTTTATAATTGGTATTCTGGGATCATATTCGAGACGCGGTCGATCGAAACTTTGTCAATCAAAATATTATTATCAACATGTTTTTTTCCGTTTTGAGGAGTTGAAGAGCATTATTATGAAGTTTTCTTCACATTTGAAGAAAGTTTGTTAGCATGAAACCACGAGAAGACCTTTTCCAGCTCAGTATTCATTAGAGAAACAGGAGTTGGGGTGTCAGAATGTGAATATGTTTGTGTTATCTGCAAATCTGGAAATACTTATATTAATAGATGAAGAAAATGAAAGGACCCAGAATAGATCCTTGTTGTACGCCAAAGGTATAATGGAAGGAGCAGATACTTCGGCAGGTTACTTGTTGTCGATTGCTCAAGTAGTCAGCAAACCAAGAGAGTTTTGTGCCATGCCACTGATAACATAGTTGTTTATTGATAAGAATGTCATGGTTGAGTCATCTGTAATGACAATCACAGGAGGATCGATGATGGTTGTAGGGTAGGATAACAAAGATTGCTTATTAAAACAATAACTGGTACATTATCTACGAAACGCTTCATTTATGAAGTTTTAAAACCTGCATCTTCCTAGTGAAACACGAAGACCTTGTCTTCCAACAAGACATGCCGGATCACACACAACTGGATCCAAACTACCGACCTGACAACCACATCATTTGTCGCCCATGGACAGCCAGGTCACCAGACATTTCACCCATTGAACATCTTTAGGATGAACTTGGGCGACTGATGATGCAAAACATTTATCCATTTCCACCAACAACACTTCAAGAGCTAAATGAAGGACTTCACAAAGAGTGGGTGAGAACATTTCTCAAGTGTGTCCAGCTGTAATCGATCCTAACATTATGTGGAATATCCTCCCAACTGATGTAACTTGACTTCCATTACTAAATACTGTATATCGTTCAATTCAATGTAATAACGCTCGTATTTATAGCTAATAATCACATTATTTATGTTCGTTATATACTTTCTAGTCTACTTTCTGATGTTTATTATTTTGTGCATATTTTTCCATCGAAGATGGTATAAAGTCGGAGTGGATAAAAGCCACAACATTAAACCCAGTAGGGCCTATATGTGCAGCAAGCAAATGATATGCAGAATATCACAGTAACTCAGTCATGCAGAGTTGGGTGGTTGTCTCATGTAGCAGTACACAGTCCTCTGGTTCCAATTATTTTAAGAATGAAGGACATGGTATATGCCTACTAGGAAATTCATTTACATTTCCTAAGCAGCCACAAACAAAACTTTTGATTGGGTGACAGCCCACCCATCACACCATCACAGGGATAACTTCTTCTCAGTTTCATTGACATTTTATTGATATACTTACCCATGGTCTGAGAGACCATTAGACACAACGTTTTTTTTTAAACCGTTTTCCTGTAATTTTTGAATTTTGTTATCTCGGTGTCAACTGGTCTGGTGGTAAAATATTTAGGATCTATTTGATTGATAAACTACCCACAATGTTCCACATTGCTGAACAGTCGTAACCGGGGTGGGGACACTCACCTAGAAAATGATATGGCTGTAAAGCTGGTGTTTCCAAACACAGGTATTTCAAAATTAAAGGTTGGTGCATGAGTGTGGTTGATGCCTGACATATAGACCGTATTCAATATTGGTGGACAAGATGCATACATTCCAGGACTACAATACATTAAGCTGTCAATCTATCCATGTTTAGCGATTGCACAGGGATCATTGACAGGTGAATGTATTATAGTACTGGAATGAGTCTATCTTGTCCACCAACATGGCTGGCTATTGAATATGGTCTATATACTGTGGTTATATAATCTCTCTAATACGATAGGGTTTCCTTTGATCTCAAGTATTTACACTAACATATTAAGTACTAACATCCTCGCTAAGCGGTGGTTGTCTTTTTAAAAGACTATTCTTGTTATATACAATAGTCTCATTGGTATTGTGTTACCTAAATCCGCAACCTTGAACTAAAACTAAAATTGTTGACTTTTAAACGTGTAAATATTTGAAAATTTGAATGTTTGCATCCACGAACTGAATCAACGAATATTATAAAAACAGATAATTCGTAGTATGATATGAAAATTTTGACCCAGAAAAATATAATATTGATTCAATGTATTTTCTGTTTACTAAACATGTTTGCCACAAAATCAAAATGCATGTTACTAAAATTAGTCCTCATTTTAATCTTTGAGGTCGATTGTTAAAGTACAGCAAAAACATATTGAAAAATGCAAGTTTTAGCCCTTTATCCGGGCCACAAATTGGTTGATAATTAATTGAATTGATGAACATTAGTAGCTTCATTTTTTATAAAACATAAGACAAATATTGCCAAATTAAAATTCATTCTTTTCTGAGTTTACACATTAAAATGTTACAAGTTTGTTTTGATTCTTGTAAAATCATAACACGAAACACAAATTTAAAGGCGGATGGCCTTTATATAAAGTTTTCATCTTGATAGAAGGGCCTTCACTACAAAACCCCATAGTAAAGTTTCGGCCCTCAATTTTAATTTGTTTTGATGTGAGAGCTAAAAATACGATTTTAAAAGCCCCATACGAGCACTGTGTAAAATTATTGTGGCACATTTTCGCTCATAACTTCCAACCGAACAATCCTTTAGCCCTAAGATTCACAGGGTAAATAAAGAAAATAGTTGCTGTCTTCAGATCCCAAAATTTTGAACACTTCCGTAAAATCTGGCGGTTCTGGGTGCAAAGTTGGGTTATTTCAAAGGTCTTTCGTGGTGGCCTAGTGTGGTTTGGTGTGTATTCCCGTAGGCTTTTCAATGCTGAAAATTGATTTGGTTTGCTGCTTGGGTTTCAATAGACCTAAACTGTCAGAAAATGATGGGGGTGCAAAATTTCGGACTGATGGCCCCCTTCTTAAAAGGGGGGGGAGTTCGACACTGAGTACAGGAAAATTTAAAATCGGTCAAATTAAATTTTTAATGAACCTAATACGCGGTTCGTCTATGCTCTCATCTCTAAGGATTAGAGAAGGGTTCAAATGTCACCCTGGGGGTAAATGTTCCTATTTTTTTTTAAAGTTGTGTCAAATGATTCCTCCCGTGTCCCCTGCTGACAGACACAGACAAATGCATTTAACTGATTTGGTGAATCACCATTGCGACATCTAGTGAACAGTCAAAATTTCAGTTGAACCCCCATAACCATGTAACCCTATGCTCTAGTTTGCTATGTCATTAGGCAACCAAAATGTCACACCTGTAACTAATACATTTTTTCGATCTCTGGACAAAACACACACTTTATCGCCATTCCAACAATCGAGCAATTGGGTAAATTTTTACCCCATTATGACCTGACCAATAAAGGTCGGAACCTAGGAAAAATATGCCACTTTTCAATCCTATAAGGAGACGAACATGTTTATTGTACATCAAAACACATTTGAACCTCTATTTTAAATTTTTTCGCTTAGTAAATTTTTCCCCTTTCAGAACGGGTGTAGCAGTCCAAGAATTTGCACCCCATCATTTTCTGACCGTCTGGTCCCTATTAAATGAAAAACAGCCAGAAAAAATCATTATCACAAAACACCTACGGGAACTGTTTCATTGACATAACGACCAAACCACACTACCGTTGCTTTCAGAATTGTTCAGAGGGCGGCAACGCGCGCGCCGCAATATCTGCATAAAAGGGGCGAGACGATGGGGTGCTTCATCGTGATTTACCAATGGGGAGGCCAACCTACTCAAACAAGCATCGGGCATTCCCTTCCGTGTTGACTCATGTCCCGCCGGCGCACGGTAAATAACTCCTGAACATTCTGGCAGAGTATAATATAAACATCTCTGGTCAAGGTTTTTAGACAAATAATACCCACGTCGTCTTCACACGTCGCATGTTATTTATGTGGGGAAATGTTGGGAAAATCCGCCATTTGATTAAAAGGTAAGCCAAAAATAGTAAAAAAAATCGTAAAAATCAAGTTCAAACAAAAATTAAAAACTTAAATTTATAATCGAAATCACAAGCAATAAACTTATTGAACAACCACAATTGGTTAAATTTACAATATTTGCGTACTTTTAAATTTTAAGACTAAAGACAATACTCGGGAGAATAGCATGATTGTTGGAAGATACGTTTTTGGCGACTAAAAACGAGCGATCACCGCCCGTGTGGATTCGTGACACGGTTTCAACAAAAGCTGAGCTGTGGATAATTGTTGGCCCTAAGATTACCAATTGAACAACAATCAGGGCTGTAGCTTGTGTAACTAAAGGCCGAACCATACATTACCAACCCTAAACCAAAAACCCAAGGTCGAAAAGCAACCTCCCTGTTCATAAAACACAATTCACAATGACTATTTGTAAAAGATTGACTTGACCAAGATGTAAATTCAAACAATGATGTTTAATACATAAATTAAATCTGATCTGAATCACTCACAAAGTACAACAAATTGTACCAAATGCACAAAGGTATTATATTCTTTACCTATTTACAAACACCAACAGGCACATCTATCCTTAATTTCTAAAGTTTTTAAAATTTCTTGTGAGTGCGCAGAGTCTCTGTTAATCATGGAGACATAATTCGTTGCAACACAATTCTTGATGGTACAGTTAGCTATAGTTTGCGTTATCGCAAAATCCTTTTAGTCTGACCGGCCCCGATTCCCGAATTACCACGATTTAATTTAGTCACTCGAGACTTGTAGAAAAAACTGGAAGTGTTACCTGCTTAATAGTCCAATAAGGTAACTCAGTGCTTTGAAGGTGAACTCTTTGAAGAGGGCAGCACTGCAAAAACAAAATCCTGCTGGTATTCTAATGTTATGTTAACCTTTGTTTTTCCCAAGGCACCAAATTTTGTGCAGCTCTGACAATTTCTATCAACTTTCCAGAATTATATATAAGTTATAGACATAGATTATATCAATCTCAAAAGTTATGGCAAGTCTCCCCTTCTGTCAATGGCAAGATTCGGAAAAACAGAGCGAAATGACAACAGGATTTGTCCTAGCAAATTTCCCATGATTGCACAGACAAAGCAAAGACAAGTTGAAATTTTAACCAATTCTTTTCGTTCGATGTGGAAACACGTTCGGAGAAATCCTACATCCTGTACTGAGTATTTTACATACCAATTACACAAAGTCTATTTTCATCAACAGGGGGTGTGTGAAATCCGCTTCATATATCTAAACAAAAGACATATGTACAATTCGTAAGAATGGAGATGATAAGACTCTATTTTTTTTCTGCACTGCAAAACATCCTTTTCTAACATGTTCTTACTTAGGAAGTTCTCACACTCTAGTCCACTTAGAACTAGGTTAATCAGATGAGTCATGCTTATTGCACACCACATTGCACGTTTCATATTTTCCAATTCTCCTCACTCATAATTATATGACAGTAAAATTAATCATGATTTAATTTAATACACAAAAAAATATAATTATTCAGGAGTCTGTCACACCTCCCCACTTAAAGAAAGAAAGTTGAGTACAATGAAATCTGTCTTTAGTCTGTACGTTTGGCTAGGTAGCTGTTGAGAGTTCGCATTTAGGTCGACTCTTGAAAGGCATCGCAATTTACATGTCACTTGCATTTAATTTGTTTGATGTCCAAGTTGTACCCTTCCATGGTTAAACTCCATCTGAGCAGCTCTGATTCTTGTTTCTTAATTTTGTGGAGAAAAGTGAATGGTATTGTGTGAGTAAACCAAGTATGGCGTTGTTTAGGTGAAGCCTCAAGTACACCTTCAAAGTGTGCCTAGATATGTGAACTGTGGACAGCAAAAATCACTTTTTGATAAATTACCGACAGTTAGATTGGCTTGGACAGTTGTTCAAACTAAGTTGGCATTTGTTGCATATGGCCTTCCCATGTCTCAGAGTACAATACCAAATTTCATCTATTTATCTTCACAACCATCTACCTCTAGCAAAAGATCTGTTTACCAATCTTGGAACGTACGTAGCGGGAAAATTTTTCAAGCCAAAAGAGGCATCACCTTGTACTGGTACAATACATCTGGGTTGTGTTACAACGATGAAAGTTCTTTTGCTCTTTCTGTTAGTGGAACTGCCAGATTCTTTAATAAATCAAACTGCCTAAACAAATTTGGCATTGTCCAAATCTTATCAATGCAATCATCAATTCTTGGGATCGGATACGAGCCGTCTGCCATTGTAGATTGTTATAGCCCGATCTGGGCACACCGCGATATGACCCATTCAGGTTTAGGTGACCATCTAAACACGGTGTTAGACCAATGCTCCTGTTGTGATTCGGTTCGATTATCATTCGTATTCATTTAGGTCTACCTTCTTCAAGATTGTCGGCTTTTTCAGGATCAAACTAGATGGGTGTGTTTGATAGGAGTTGTATACCCACATCATTGTCATTGATACACCACATTTTGTTTTGTCTTGGAACATCTGAAAACAAATGACCAAACTTGGTCAATGCAAATTTGTTAAGTTATCCTGTTTAGACTTTGTCGAGGTGGTGACCTAGTTCTGTGTCAAATTGGTGAGAACATCAGAATTTTGTGAGCTGGGTTGGACGGTTGACAGCCAGTAGGCATGTTTTCACTGTTTTGTGTGTTGGTTTTGCTGAAATATCAGGTACTTCCTCTTTGTTTACATTATCACATTGGTTCTGAAATTGTTGATGGCGACTGATGGAAGTGCTGGTTTTATCCCTATCAACATACTTTTCAGCATATTAACGGAAAAATTGTCTTGCTTGCGTCTACCTGGCGTTTTGACAAACTAGTTTAACATCCACTGACCTTGTATTCAACCTTCATACGGAAAACTGTATCTGCTTGCAACTGGATGTAAAGAATTGGAACTAATAACAAATCTTTATCTCCCTTTTCAAACAACTCTCTCCCTGCCTTTTTATCATACCATGTTTCAATTTTGCCTGGCTCTTTCAAATTTTCTTTCTCTTGCAATTTCACATGCCCTTGTAGTCTTGACTAATTCCCTATACATCGTCTAAGAGATTCAATTCTCAGTGTCGTTTGGTAACCATTTCCCTTGAAAAGTTGTAACGGTCCTCTGACTTGATGTCCAACACTACTTCAACGGGCTGAATCCTACGATTCTTTCACCGGCTTCCCTATCAGCGAACAATAGGAATATTACTCCCTCATCACAAATCCTTTGATATTCTGACAAAAGTTTTTCATCATATTCTGAGGGTTTAGGAGTGAAACCTTTCCAGTGCTCCTGGGAACTCGGCATGATATGCATATTTGTACTGCGAAATCCCTAATTCATGCATACCTTGCTGAAATAGTTCGGACATGAAATTAGAACCCTGATCTGATTGGATTATTTGTGTAGTCCAACTATTTGTACGACTTGTTATGCTTTCACATAGTGGTGTGCTTTGATATTTGACAGTTATATCCTTCTGGAAAAGCGGGTTGATGCACACTAATAGTCACAAATCTGGTTCCCTCCCTGACTTTGTTTTTGGCAAGGGGCCTACAGCACTCATAATAATTCTACCTACTGATGGCTCCTCCAAATGCTGGAATTGGTTTCAGCGGAGCTATGGGATTTTTTTTATTTGGCTTGCCTACCACCTTACATGTTGCATGATTTGCAATACTCAGTCCTGAGTGTGGGCCACCAAAAATGATTTAAAATTCTATCATGAGTCTCACTAATCCCCAAGTGTCCACCATTGGGGGGTTATCATGTGCAAGGCTGATTACCTCTTTCTGATAACTTTGAGGTGACAACTAGTTTGATGTACAACTCTCCAGTCATTTCAGCCCGAACATCGGAGGTCTATATTTTTCTTTTCTCATCAGAAATGCCATTTTCTTCATAGAAGCACACACGAACCTTTCGAGCTTCCTTTTCGGGCAATGTACCTTTCAATCATTTCAGTGAGTTTTGGATTTTTTCTTGCTCCTCTATCATCTTTGTTTTTGTGATCGTCAAATACAACTTCTAACTTCACCTAATACTGAATTGTCACTAAGACTTAAAAAAGTATCATCCAAATCGAGAAAGATTTCATTTTTGCTTTTGGTTTCTTTTTGGTGGTTTTTGGTTTTGTTGTAGTTTTTCAACTCACATCTTAATCTCTTGTGGAGAATTTGTTACCACGGCCTTGTAACAGGCCATGCAGGAAAGATTTTTTCCTTCTTCATTGTCACTTTTACACATAAGCTTTGT
>JAMKCH010041623.1:0-13076 GCA_023653785.1 Ophioderma brevispina
ATACCAGAGACGTAAAACAAGAGACATTTAAATGGAAATAACTTTAATAAAAAGAGACATGTCACACATTTTATGGCTGTTTACAAAGTTAAAACACGGTGAAGGCGCATATTATAGTCACATGTTAGTTATTACTGTTTGAAACATAAAAAGGACGCGACGTGACAGACTATACCGCAGAAAGTTGGTGTTTCAGTTCAAAACGTATTGTAGTAATAAAAGTTTCAAACTTGAAAGTATGACATAGTAGCAGCGCTTTGTCCAATTACCTTACGTTTCTGCGCTTGACGAAAATCATCATCATCATTATTATACAGATTTTAGGCGTAAAATGTTATCCGATATTGCTGATGCGACGACTCATGATTTTGAATCCATTTCTGATACTGAAAAGTTCAAATTATTGATGTCTGTTCAAGATTATGACTGCTTACGCCCAATTCTACATTTTATCAACAATGCTTTTGTTCAACGTCAGAGGCTTGATATTTAGTTTTTGAGCTCATAGCTTTTGTAATAATTTTATTTCAGTTTTGTCTTATTTTATTTTTATTTACTTTGTGTGCTCAATTGTAATAATGAAGTTTGCCAATTTTTAAGCATCTTCAGTTATTATATAATTTGTAATTATCACTAAGATAATTGTCTGTATTGTTGTTTTATACTTGACTACACCTGTATGTTTGGTTATTGTCAAATAAAAGATTCTGATTCTGATTCATAGTCAATATTTGTGTCAGGCTGCCGGCGCGGTGTCCATTATGATATAGTCGGCTGATGGACATGATCAGCGAGTAGAGTTTAGTTCAGATTCTGTTGGGTAAACTGGTAAGGCACTTCCCCATCACTATCGATATCGCATAGCTTCGCTAGAAATAACTTCTGAAATTTTCTGATGTCGACTGTTAGAGTCCTTGCTGAATCCCAAATAAACGTCTGACAATGGTATATTCGTGCAGTCTCTCTGATTCGTGGCACTGATGACTCAAGACTGAAGACGTCCATGTTAATTATGAAACCCCAAACCTTGAACTGAATTGAAGCTGGTTTGGTGTCATTTATCATTGAGTTTTTCATTTCTGCAGTTGCGCTGATTATGTTTTCTCTTGGTAACAGTTCACTTCGTTGGTCTTTCCATATTAAGACATAGTGGGGACTCGGTAAGGGACTCGATAATAAGGACTCGATGAGCTTCGGTGATAGAATACTGTAGGAGAACATAATTTGTGGAAGCATCCCAATCTAGCCTCGTAGCTTGATCGTAAGGTAGTTGCCAATGTTCCAGTTTGAGGTGAGGGTGATAACATGAAGTTCATGAAGTGAACACTTACTGGTGGTATTGCTTTTGGCAGATTTACTGTCCTAACACGGCCAGAACGGTCTTATCATGGCAACTCGCACACTTGGTAGTCTGCATTGTCTGTTCATTTTATTCTGCAAATTACAGAGACAGTGGCAGGAAAGAAGAGCAGTCCCCTCACTTAAAATACATGAGGTGCATGGTGTGATTTCATCTGGAGTCCTGCATGCATGGCTGTTAGCATATATGACCCTTTAAGGTGACAATCTCTAGCTATCTCTGGTGTAAAAAATACATACAATGTCCAGTACCTCCAATTTGTATCACAAAGTTAAAAGTTAACATCCTGTCATAGGCTGTCATCATTCAAAGCCTGCATTGTTCAAACTGTTGCAGCAACACCAAGCCAGTACTTTGTTATCAAAATGCATGATTATGGCAAACCGGATTCTCACACCAGTGTTACGAGGCCGGGATAAAGATCGAAGAAAAGACACACTAACAACTCAGCTTGACCAGTAGAGTTCTCTTTAATAGGTGTTTTCACTGCCACATATTCAACAAGAATGACCGTCTAAGCAAAAACATGTACACATAGGCCTTAGTTAGAGTTAACACTGTTGCCATGGATGAATATTAATTAAGATCAGGTCAAGTTCCCACAGTGGTCTGTCTCTTTGTAACTGACCTGAAAGGTATGTGTACATAAATCTGTCCAAACTGTCATGGCTAATATAAACAACATCAATTAGAATGACCATCACTCAGCAAAATAGGTTCAAGAACAGGAGAGGCTTACAATTATACCAAAGGCTGAAAATGATTCCCTTCTCGGCTGCCAATCCCCGTATCCCCTTTTCCATTAACCGGGGCGTGTGTGCGCGCGCGCGTGTGTGTGTTTTGTGTGTGCGTGAAAAGGTTGTTTGCGTGTTTGTGTGTGTGTGCTCGGTAAAATCCATATATTTCAGTGATTCGTACCAGGTACAATGAAATGGTAGATTTATTCAAGTGACAACTCTATTTTTTTCATTTCAGAGGATTTCATCCTAGTTCCTCATAAATCACAGGGCCGTATATATATAGCGCCATTTGACCCAAACAAGACTTTAGAATTCACGGAGCTAGTTACAACTCCACCTATCTCCGGCTCTAAAGGTGTTCGTGGAATAAGTTACGATCCTGTTGACCAGAAAATATATTGGGTAGAAAGAGGTGGTTCAGGAAAAATTCGGCGAGCCAACGTGGATGGTAGCAGCGTAGAGGACGTAGCAACGGGTGTATCATGTAAGTATTACCAGAACAAGAAGTGGCGTAATCTCGCTTCACAATTCATTAGGCACAGGTTCGATAATAGAGGGCTCCAGTACCAATAGCTGTTTAGTTTCGTGTCCACGTACCGCCGCCTGCGTGACTCCAACTGAGACAATAAAATGTATGTCGTGTTTTATTTTCGACTTGCAGACTTACCCATAATCCCTCACGAGTTTTGATCAATCGCAATGCAAAATGCGAAATTTGCTGCAACTTTATAAACCATTTTTTTACAAAATTCTAGAGGGTGTCCATGAAGATATTCACCTGGTTTGATGTAGATTATGTTCTATAGAGATACAGTTTGTTTTGAGTGGACACCCCTAGGTTTTAATGCATTTAAATTTTGCGTGCATCATTTTAATGTGTAAGCATGTGCTGTAGCAGAATTGGGCGCCTCGCGATTTTCACCTTGCTCTGTTGCCAAGTTGAATCCGTTTGTTTACACTTGTAAACGTGTACACTGAGACATGGTGTATCGTGCAGTTTGTGTTGTAACACCATTCCTATTGGAGTAATTACGCGGACCGTATACCCTGTACGGATCCCCTTGAAATGGATATCGTGTAAGGGCTTGGCGCCTCCAAACCCAGGGGCACTTCGGTGACAGAGGACTAAAACAAATTAGGGGATTTTGGGTGAGAGACGTCAAACTGCCCCACAAAATAAAGGTTTTTTTTTAGGGTGACAAATTGTTGCACAACTGCCAAACCAGCGGTCTTTTTAAGAAAATTTTTGCATATTCCCAAACAGAGGGGGTCTTTTGGGTGAAATTTTCAAACTTTTTCTCCCAAAAAGGGGTCTTTTAGTTATCGTGGTAAACTTTCCAAAAATGTGGTCTTTGCGTGACAATGAAGAGGTGTCACCTCTTCATCAGTGATCGCTTCTGTTTCAGTGAACGCCTGTTTGCAGAGTGATCGTTCCCGTTTTACACTTACTCATCTGCGGAGACCGCGCTAAGCGCGGGCCTCCCACTAGTTAAAATAATAGCAGGCACTCTTTTGTCCTCTGTCCCTATCAATTTAGTCATATGGGGAAAGCCAGTTGGCATTTCTTTTCTCAGGAACGGCAACCCTACATTACAGTTGTTATGAAGTTCCCTACATACAAGTGCAAAACATCGTACTGTCAAATGTCACGTGTATTTTGTTGTGCCATGTGAGGCTAATCCATGATGAGTCACGCAGCCCCCCCCCCCCCCCCCCCCGTGTCCACGCTAAGCACACACTGTAACTTGCCTCATGCTATCCCGACATAAATTCATTAGGCTCTTACAACAAGACCTTTTGACTATGAAATGTTAATATTACACACTCAATATTTGTATCAGTACATGATATAAAACATCACGCAGTCGGATATTAATAACAAATGACAACATGTAAATGTTGTAATTAGTGTTCAATGATCAATCTTTTGTAATTTTCAACTTTTTATAACAGATCAATACTAACAGCCATGCAGTTAATGTTTTTCAGATACTAAATGTACACACAAAATATAAACTAAAGGAGCACCCGTACAACGAATAATAGTATAACAACATACCTGTAAAATAATTATTGACCACATATCGATTGTTTCATTCATCGAAAAACAAACTATATTCCATAACAATGAATTACAACCATCTATCTGACCATTTGCTATTTAAAATCTGCGCTAGTGTATAACGTGTTTTGCAATACGGTCGGCACGCTTGCGTCATACATACATAGTAAATGCACACTATGAAAGCGTCACGTATGTGAAGTTGTATGATACTACTGTGCCGTCGGTAATCGCATACACCTACACATCTCCCATATACACTAGCGCAATTTCAAATAGCACCTGGTCGACAACTATGTTTTTAATTTATTATTTATGGTTATATAATTCCGTTTTTGTTTTCCATCTAGCGTAATATTGTATCTTTATTCTTAGTACAGTTCTCCTTTAAAGTCGACAGTGTACAGAAAAAGTTCGACATAAAGAAATGGTACTGCAAGAAAAATGAAATTTTTGGAGTTAATAGGAAGTCTTTCATGGAAACACGGGAGGCTATAACAACTGCAGAAGAAATAAGTGAACTTTGGGGTCAGAGGCAAAGACACAAAGCAATCAGTAGAGGTGTGTCTTCTGGTGCTTATGTACTGGCTAAACCTCTTTTGTGTGCGAATTGTCGTGAATTCTTTCATTGACAGGTTCAGTGTGTAGACATGTTATGGGCTTCCCTGGAGGTCATATATTACAGTGTAGTGTGATGAGAAATCAAGAAAATATAACTCATAGTAATGTCCCAAGCTCTCTCCTGGCATGGATTTTGGATTATTTGACAAAGCGTTCACAATATGTCAGAATTACAAGTATGGCAAATCTGTTTTATCTCACAGTATCCAATCGAACACCGGAGATCCACAAGGCACAGTGTTAGCACCCGTTTTTTTCACACTTTTTACCCCCACTCCGACTGGAGATCCAACGGACACACCCCCAAATCATGCCCCCAAGTTAAAAGTTTTCTGGCGCAGGGTATGCCATGATTGGTTCATACTAAGGATAATGAAACGGCTTATCTAAAATCAGCATTTGAAGATGTGTTTGTCAGTTATTGCAATTCCATTATTTGGAATTAAATGTCTCTAAAACCAAAGAAATGGTATGACTTCAGGAAACATGGCTAGAACTCCAAGCCCTGTGGTCCTAAAATGGTTAGTACTGTGGATAGTGTCTTGTCTTATAAATATTCGGCATTGTTCATGATTGACAACAAACTCAACTGGCACACACACATCGATTCTTTAATCAAAAGACTGAATAGCAGAATGTACTGTCTCAGAAAACTTAATTTTTAATGTCAATACTGAGATTCTCACTCTTTTTTACAACTCGGGATTGAAAGTTGTGTGGAGATACTGCTCTGTGCTGGGGTGGTGTGTCACAATAAGCGACATAGACAGAATTACAACGAATCGTGAATGAGGTAGAAAGGATGTTAGGCGGCGGCGCGGCCGGAACTTTACTTAGAGACGGGATCTTCTGAGTAAGAAGTTGGGTATGTGATGGATGATAAATAGTATCCGCTTCCTGTCGCTTGCTTGTTGTCATCTGATTCCTAGGTCCGGCAGTATGCGTCTTACTCGTGCCTTGACAGATCGTACCTTTCCTCCTGTGTACTCGGCTATTAAGCGTCACAATTTCTACGGCATCAGCGGGATTGTGTGAGCATTAAGTAGTCAAGCTTTTACAGAAAATTATTTATTTTTGTATATTGACAATTCTCTTTATGTTATCGTATTTATATTTATAGGGGTCTTGAGATCTCATGGGCTAAATTTCCATTTTATGGATAATAATAAAGTTTACTTTGAACTTGAACTTGAGTGTCCTACCACCCATTTGCTATTGTGGTCGTCAATGAGCAGCTGTATGCAAACAATTTGTTTCGACAAGTACCAAATGGACGTCGTCTACAAGGCTCACAGTTTATCCGTACATGTGCTATGGTAGCTAGGGACACTCTCTCATGGGGGACAATCACTTTCTTTACACCGGGGTCAGATTAAAATTTAAGCTTTATGAAAACTGCCTAGGGCTTGATGACATCATAGCTTTGCAAAAATTGTTTTGTTGAATTTTTGACCGTAATAATTCAATTTGCAAAATATTTGTGTATGGAATCATGTTCAACAACTATCATTGCTGTGTGTGCGAGTTTCTGGTGTTAAACCATTCGTTTTATACAAAAAATCACTCGCTGAAATCGTCCCGTCACCAAGTACAATTTGGGCACTGATCATATCAATTTGCATCACACCGATCTTTTTCCGCACGTAAATGACTTCAAACCATCATTTCTTACCAATGTTTCGATATAATCGTCGGAAACCTATTGCAAAACAAGGCAGTGGTGTTTTATAGACATCCCGTGGCCTTTTCATCGTTATCTTAGTGCGTAAGTGAACCTGTTAGCTTTTGGCCATATCAAAACAAAGGGAAATTTTTTTCAGTAGGGTTCAATATATACAAAGTGTTCATTGATATTATGATCTGTTTGACTTATGCAATCTTTTTATGTCCTTTTGAAGACAATTATGCAATTCCATTGGAATAATAGTGTGAGCGCATTAGCACTGGGGGGGGGGGGGGCACTTGGCTAAAAATTATCCAGAAACCTGATCATAATAGATAAAGTTAATTTTTCGCTGATTTTGGCGGCCATTTTTAAAAAGCGCCCTCAGGTGACGAAGACGACACTTGGAAAATTCGCAACAAGTTGAACGATTCCTTGTGATGTCTTTGAACACGTGAAAGTGACATTTCAAAGTTGGCAAAATTATCGCAGTAGTGATAATATTGACTCTGCTGCCGACTATTCCTGGCTGGACATTTATGATCAGGAATACCACTGATGGGACTTAGAAGACCACTTTTGGTGGCCTACACTTCGTAGGATGTTTCTGAATACTGTAGGTTCTACCTTGTCAAGTCGCGGCAAGCCATATCAAGAAAACACACAATGCTCCTCGAAGACAATACCCGGTGTAAAGAAACTGAGTGTCCCAGCTTCCATAGCAACATGTACGGAATAAATGTGACCTTGGATGACGAATGCATTTGGGTACCGTGCTGAATAACTGAATGGCATACATCACTCAATGGAGAACACAATAACCGATGGGGGTAGGACACTCAGGTCAACACGCAGGGGCGTAGCTACCATAGGGACAGAGTGGACAAGTCCACGGGGCCCCCAAAGGTTAGGGGCCCCCACGCGATTGGATAAAAAAGAGAGAGGGGAGGAGAAAGATCTAAAAAGACAGAACAGTCAGATAGAAAAAAAAGGAAAGAGGGAGGGAAACCAAGTATTAATAAGATTTGCTTTTCAAAACAAGGTGCCGAATCTGTACGCTAACCTTTATGATCCTGGGCCCTTCTAGCCTGCCCTGATAAACCTGATAAGTCGAGAGGCCATACCTTTGTCAACGTATGCAATCTGCAATTTTAAAAATTACTATGGGCCATTACCTCACCAGGGCCCCTGATCCAAATTATAATGGCTTTGGATTCATGGCCCTCGTCATGGGTCCCCGCGGTGGTTTTTTTTCTGTACTTAATTTGGATCCCTCTGGGCTATTTGACCAAATGACAATTCGACTAGTTTTTCTAGAATAACGAGGAATTGGGGAACCCGAAAGTTTACAAAAACAGAGTTTTGGATAAAAAAGGCCCGGGGAGGGGCCCCTTGCAGACTAAGATCCTTTCTTTTTGCGTGGATTCAGTGACACGTGTTATCAATCTACTTATTAACCCAAATGACTTAGTATTTCTCTTAATTTTTGACCCACTTTTGAACACAATGGCACATTCCAACCAAAGATAATTAAGGGGAACATCCCGATTTAATAGTATTTATCCTTGATAGAATTGACCTTCACTCCAACACCCCATCTGTTACGTTTCGCGCCGATCTTTCGATACGTTTGATGTGAGAGCTAAAAACGTGATTTTGTAATTCAAAGACCTCTGTGTAAAATTTATATTGGTCGACCCAAATGGCAGTATTTTCGCTCATAACTTCAAACCAAACTCATTTAGCCCCAAGATTTCAAAAGATAAATGATAAAAATTGCTTTCTTCAAATATAAATTGGGATTATCTGGGAACCGGGCTATAACAGATCGACATGTCCCTTCGAAGTCTAACACTAGTTTTTTGCAGAAATGGGGAATTGTGCCCCAGAGATTAAAAGGGCCCTAAGAGATTTGAGGAAGAGATACAGCGCGGATTCATCTCTAACCACGTATTTCATAGAATTTGAAAAATTCTCAGGGAATTGGATGGCGGGCTCTCATTGTATTGTTGTAATTCTTGTTCATAATTTATCATTCAGATGTACTATTGAGTAACATTTTTTTTTCTTTAAATGAATGATAAATCTCTTCCAAAGCATTATGGCACATTTTATGTCCATTAAAACAAGGGCCAAAAGACTACACTACCGAGTGCATCATTAGTGCAACCATGGACCTAATAGACTCGGAATCAATATGGCGGCACCACCAGCCTTTGGGTGGACAAGATGTATACATTCGACTACAATACATTTAAGCTGTCAATCGATGCCATGTTTATCGATTGCACAGTATCAATGACCGTGAAGTATTGTAGTACTGACTTGCTTCTATCTTTTTCCACCAAATGGCTGACTATTGAATACGGTCTATAGACATATCAACAACACAACGATTTTTCAAATACCCTATCACGTTTGCCGGCCTTTGGTCATTAAATCCTAATCCTACCACTTTCCATTTACCGGCTTAAGGTAATGCATAATCATCCTCTCAGCAGGAGGGAAAACGCTCTTCGGAAAGTGTCGCGGGGCATACTGGGAAGGATTTTTTTAACCATTTTGGAATTTCAGCCCAAGCGTCAATAAAACAATGGGGAAAATCTCTACTACGACCAACATATGTATGGAAACAATATGAAACAGTGGAATACAAAAATACGTTTAGAAAATGTGATCATACTGTTTTGGGGAGAAGGTTGAAGATGTTTTCTATAGTTTGAAGAGGTCTGAGATCATCATTTTTGGTTCATCCACTGGGAAATGTGGGAACATTTTAAAATTGGGGGGGGGGGTGGTTACAAAGTAAATTTGAAATGAGTCAAATGTACACACCACTACATGGTCTCGTTATTAATGATTAAAATGGAGAGTCGGCCGGTAACCAGGCTTGTTTAGTTTTGTTTCGGGGGATGACTTTTTACCCTCAGATACGCCGGGGGGCGAATTTGGCTAGAGTGGTACTTTCTACCGAAATTTTTACCTTTTTTCGACCAAAAAAACAAAACATTTTTGTGGCCTTTTTTTATTATTTTTACCCTTTTCCATTTTTTTTGGGGGGTGGGGGCTTTTAGATTGTGTCGGCGTCTGCTCTCGCCCGCTGATACGGCTTGGGTTTATTTTGTCTAGGTTTCGACCTTAGTTTAACATGTTCAAAGTAGAAGATTCGAGATTTCGAAATATATATTTTTGTGTAGTAAATAAAAGATTTCACTTAGAATTATAAATACTCACCTAAAATGCTCATTCCAAGTTAAGAGAGAATCGATTAGATGACGGCACTATGACGGCATAAGGTAATAAAATATGAAAATCTGCATAATAGGAAGAACCATTGATATTTTGTCAAATTTTGTGGCAAATAAATAATATTGAAATATTTCCTTTAACTTTTGGTCTTCAATTTTGATTTATGACGTCATTATGAAATAATGTAGTCATGTTGGTACTGCATTTGGGTATCAAGGAAAGAGAACACCTGCTAATCTATTGCAACTAAAATCAACTGTCTTGTGATATTCCTTGACAAACCGTACTAGGCGTGGTGGTATTTTCCCTCCCGAAATGTGGGGGGTGTTGGCCACACCCGAGCCACCACTATGGGATTACCCTTACCTTTGCTATACCCCGGTAGTGTTTTTTTGATGGGAGTGGGGCATGACCGGAACATAAATGTCAATTGGGCAATTCATTACCCTTTACCCCGGAAAATGTGGGGTTTTTAGTAGGGCGCAAGAATAGAAGAGAGGGTACAACCCCCCTCCCCCCGGCAGAAGACTAGGTGAAGTATCTATAATTTATCTTTATTAGTATAACGTATGACTTATTACACTCCTAGTTTGCAGATAACGACCGTGGAATCAGTTCTAACATGGTATCGGCCTTCAACAGCCACAACGTAAACAAATCAACAACCGTAAGTTAAATCTTACAATGTGGTGGGGTTTTCTAGGTAGAATTCCACGTATGGGCGCGCTTGGTGGGCATCCAGTTCAGAAAGTTATCTTTTGTTACCGGTACATGGAACTTTCATAACACCGTTTTCACCATAAAGAGGCGGACGTGATCGGAGAACATTTGCAATATTATTTTCACAAGATTTTTAAACACTTACGGGTCACAAATCACCAATTGCAAGCTTATTTCTACAATCGTAGCTCCACAAAGGAATGAACGGATTTGATGGGTTTTTCTATTTCTTACCAAAATTCACCTCTATTTGGTGACAACAACTTGCCAAACAAGATGGAAAATTGAATGTACATGCACTTTACAAAGCCCTACGTCAGGGGTCACAACATTCCGGTCAAATTACAAGTTTTTGTGGACAGCTTTCATTCCCTAGTCACTGCATCGACCCGCGGCAAAGATATATGATCACAGACGGCTTTCGGTGTATCACATGAATAACCACCGTAGTACCTAGCTTTTGGTTGAGAGATGGGTAATCGAATTAGATAATTGGTGGTTTTCGCGTTGTTTGTCCTTCTTTCTATTATGGCATGGTGCAACTATTGATTTTCCAGCCATGTCATGAATCCTATTCACACCATCCCTGGGGTTTTCTCACTTTAACTCTCTGAAAATCAATGATACCACAATGATGTCACACCAACCCAAATATTGGTCCCTCCTTGTAGACTTGACACAGACCAAAACATTATATTTGCAATTTCCTGGGACCTTTAAATTACCCCCACGGCGTGAACGACGATTGTTCTGTGGTCCAAGATTCCGCTCGAACAGTTTTAATTTGATCTAATATTTGAATTAGGATTGATAACAATTTGCATTTATTAAGGCAAATCTCGACGAAAAACGCAAATATTTATAAAATCTCAAGAGGATAAGTCTTTTTATAACCCCTTTTTTGTTCTGGGTATAACTTTTACAACATTTGTCATGTTTATTGTTTACATTACAGTGATTTCAATTGTTACCTTAATAAAATTATTGTGTATCAGTCTTTGTGTATTGGCGGGGTAGCACGATTTCCCCTTCATCTGGTCTATACTTTTATGATTGTGTCTTTATAAGGCCGCTGCTTATAAACGCAGTGGCCTATTGTAAAGGTAACACGATAAAATACAAGTGGAAAAAGATGAAAAAGAACCAACCAAAAGTCGCCACCACTGAGAAGGAGCACGGTGAACTCGTGCTAACCTAGGGGCCAAGGTTGGTGTTTTGTCCACGGGCCCAAAAACAACATGCTAGCTACGCGCACTGTCGTCGTATTGCTAACTGCGCGCGAGAAACTGACCGTTATTTTATAGGATTTACTGCATTTCACTTTCACCAGAAATTTTGCTGCCGGGAAATGCCCTGTAATTTGAAAAATCATTTATTTTTCTGTAGTGCTCGGATCTCGCTCTAAGATCCAATCGGGTTATTTAGTGTGTTCTCCGGAATGGACTACTATGACGATGTAGATGCGTCTGATACAGTACAGACGATACCGATGGATTTATCCTCCTCCTGAATTCCGACGTCCGAATACGAACATTCAGAATACGGACAACCACATAGCATAGCATACGGGCCAAGTTTTCAGGTGTACATACAGCAATTTATATTAGTTCATACAGGTGTTCGATTTATGTGATTCGAAATTGAAATTGTTTGGCATATTATTTTGTCCTTAATGGTGTGGGTTGGTGTGGGTCATTCCGTAAATTTGTCGGAACAACCTAGGCCAATATCGATTTTTTTCTAATCCTTAATAAG
Organism: Ophioderma brevispina; assembly: GCA_023653785.1. Classification (NCBI taxonomy): domain Eukaryota; kingdom Metazoa; phylum Echinodermata; class Ophiuroidea; order Amphilepidida; family Ophiodermatidae; genus Ophioderma; species Ophioderma brevispina. The sequence goes on from JAMKCH010041623.1 coordinate 12,171, forward strand.
GATAAGAACGACTGTTTAATGTACATTAAAACACATTTGACGCATTTTTAAATTGAGGCAAGGGGGCACCAGGGCCGTAGCCGTGGGGGTGCGCACTCATCCCCCCCCCCCCCCATGACAAAGGTCCGCTTTATGATGTTGAAGGTCCGCGTTGTCTTTTTGAAAGGTCCGCTTTGTGATGTTAAGTTTTGTCGCTTGCCTAAATTTTGGTTGTTGTAATAGACAGGAGCTGATATCATAGGGGCCTTATTTAAGTCCGTTTACCACCTCCCCAGTACAGAAAGGTTTGACACATTTGGTAGTTAGTATGGACCCTCTAAATCAATGCTAGTAGGTAGTACTATCAAATTGTGGTATCGCTTTTCAATAGGGGCCAATTTAAAGTTACAACACAGGGGTCAACTTTTAAATCCCAATCATGTTGAAATGTATGCACATATTGCCCAGTCTAATTATAAGGATTCCAAAAATGTATGTTTGTACCCCCTACGGACCCATTGTTTGGAGTTAATAGTGATACTGGTAAATTAGCTTAAAATGGTAAAACGTTTTCTGCATGTTGGCAATAGCTTTTTTTTGGCCAGTGTGTGTAATTACCTTGGAGATACAAAACCAAAATCTCTTGCGCAATTTCATTATGTTCATGAACGGAGACATTGATATTGATTGATTTTCAATACTGTCCTTTATTGATTGAATAATCGTTCTATCATTTTTTGTAAGATATTTTACTTATAATTAATTTTACACATGCCCGTTTATTCAAACTATATGTTTTGGTCAAGAAGAATCCAACCAACTGAAATTGGCAGTGTTGAATTGTATTTTGCTATGATTGGTCATGGTATAAATCGTCATGTCAGTCTCTACGCATGATACGGCTATTAGTCGTGGTGCACATGTCAT
>JAMKCH010041624.1:0-13284 GCA_023653785.1 Ophioderma brevispina
TTTGGGACATCCTGTACTATTGGAGACTTATGTAAACTGACATATATACCCTTGAAGAGAATGCATCTTACTTACTTTTGCTCATAAACCTTGACCATCTCAGGACCAAAGATCGCTTTTGAATGAACGTAAAATAGTTTATCAGAACTTGTTTTATCGTGATTAAAACACGGTAGCGGGAATTTAGGATGTTATTTTATTCTATTGTTTGGGAAACCTGTGCTTGATTGTTGAAGGTATTTATCATAACATAGTATATACAATTCTGCAGATGAGACCTATTTATAGATCCTTAAGTTAGCAATTAATGGAAAACGACTCAAGTTAGGTGAAGAAAGGGCCTGATTCGTAAGTCTTTGGTTCTTTTTAAGAGTCTTCCATTTCATTATTTTCAGTTTTTCTATTCAAGAGTAATTTCTTGAATCACATCTTCTATTAAAAGCAGATGGCATCCTTATTTGAAATGTGCGCAACCAGCCAACCAGTCGGTCGCCAACATAATATAAATATACAATAAATACGGCATAGAAGACCTACATTCCTATAATATGTATTTTTGAAAGCTGATGGTTGTTATGTAGAACTGTTATTGAATAGTTGTACTTTCTTTTGACATTTCTGCGATACAAAAACTGCACTCGCATTTCAGTTTGCAATTACTATCGACGTATTTACCCAAGATTATTTTTAAGCGGATATATTACCTTCGTAAAAGCCGTTCACTTTCGACTTCCATGTCAATATACTTTCCAATTCAACTGATTCTGGAGATAAAGTGATAAAGTATGTATGCGTTTAAGTGCACTTAGTACTCCCCACCGATAACACAAAAAAACATTACACTTAATTAAAATTGCTATATACCACAGCGAAGGGAAAAAAATTTAGAAATCACCCTTAATCCCTTTCAAATGTATTATTTTTTATTTCGTTAAAGAGTTTGGGTCATATATATTCCCTGTCACGAATTCTTTTTCCAACTTCAGCCATACGAACAAAAAATCAAGGAAAAAATCGGGGGTATTCAAGTGGTTCTTGAGTTAAAACCATTACAAAATACGATCGTCAAAATTAATGACTTAGTCTATGGAAAAATAATTTTTGTATAAAAATTTCTGGATATGACTAAAAAGCGAGTTCGAAATGTTGCAGTTATGTTTATAGTAGGATTTTTTATTCCTGTCAGTTCATTAAAAGTTTTTGGGACGTGTCGAAGATTCCATTCGTTCTGAGAGGTTGTATACTTTACACAATCAGTACAATAGAAATTGATGTCACGATAGCGGATAAGATTAAGGCTATAATTAAAAAATGTCCCTTTTCTCACGAAGAAAATATTACAAGGCGAATGCACTGAATAAATTCCAAACACCAAACTTGAACAAACTCTGAAGCATTCAACATAGGAAAATGATACGAATAAGTAATTATTACTCACCAAAGTTCTTTTACGTCACTAAGGAATATTAGAAAATCTGATACGTTTAAACATTTATTCGCCTTGTTCCAGATACAATTTTTGGAAGCTTGGTCCACTCATTTTTACTTTATAGTTTTGGTCACTCATAACAGACTACAATATTTACGTGGCCTAATCCTCCTCTTCACCCAGCCTCGATGTCCATGACACTTAATTCGTTCTTTGATTGACGTCAAACAAAGGAATCGATAGCGTGTCTCGGACTTCATACGACAATCTATTCAATTGAATCTGGAAACATGTTGAGGCTTTCGTCCAACTGTGGACGGACATAGGCCGATGATGATGATGATGATGATGATGAAGCCTTTACATATTCGATACAAAAAGGGTTCATGTAAAATGGGTTAAAGCATCATATTCTATTGAACAAAGTTGTGCATTTCAGCTGTTAATACGGCTTTTTAGTTTTGATCTCAACACATCCCCCTCCAAATGAATTCTTACCATCGACAACATGCGTTTACTGACAGGAATAAAAATCAGACTATAATAGGTTGTGCACTTATTTGAGGTTTGTAATAGTAAACACCAAATTTGAATAAAATGGGAAATTTCTGTTGAAACACGATTGAAACAGTCATGAAAGCTTCAACATAACGAAGGAAACATTCTCCGAGTGTATATTTTGTAGCAAATACCTAATCTATTCTATTTTCCGCACCAAAACGGATGGAGTACATCAAAACATTATGAAGTGCATGAATGTTAACGGTATGAAGTGCAAGATCAACATTACATTTGACGCACAGCTTATGTCATTAGGTTTTCAGCTAGCAAATGTCACCTGATTAAATAAATAAGATTTAAAGCAGTACGAAGTCGCTTACCTTCTTAATTTTTAATTCTAGTGAAAAATAATGACCGATATTGACAAACCTTAATTGTTGTATATATTTATTAACCCTTCCCTGGAGATGGCCAGCGCACGATAGTGTTGAAAAAAAAAACATGTGCGCTTGGCCGGATTCGAACCGGCGACGTTTGTATTATATGCACGACGCTCTTACCGACTGAGCTATCAAGCAGGGTTGTTCACGGATGAAACAAAAATATTAAAAACATTGTAATCTCTTAGAATATTATTATATACTTTATATTAACAAATAATTACTTCTTAATCACCTTGTTAAAAATCCCGAGATTCATGCATTTTATTTTCAAAATATGGCCTCATTTTTAGAGGGCTCTCGAAATGCCGCGTGTACAAATTTAGTACAGTAAACATGTTAACACGGGTTGTGACAATTGGCGACCCTGGGTCACTAGTGACCCTGATGAATTCATCAGACTTGTACGGAATAAACTGCAGAATTATTTTGGTGTGTATTTTTCAATATCTTTTTATTTTGCTTTAGTTAATAGTTAAAAACGAGTTCATTCCAAACCTTGAAGAATTCTAAACAGTCAAAAAATAATTGCACTTGTTGTTGCATTAATCCCAACTTAATAACTGGCATGTGTTACACTCATTGGGGCATTTATTACCATATACACTTCTAGTGCATCAGTGTATTGTTGATTATTCATTGTTGTTCAGTGCATTATATTCTACGAATCAGTCTCCAGTAAGGTTATCTGAGGCAGAGAGCACAAATTATAAACCTGCACGCCAAACAAAAGATTCTAGATAAACTTGCACGCGAAACAAAAGAATCTTGATAATTTGTGCACTTTGTCTTCTGGTGACTTCAGACAACCTCTAGAAACAAGGAGAATGATGCGTAAAATACAATGCTCTGAACAACAATGGATAATCAATATACAACAGATTTACCAACCATGTCCATCAAGCATCGATAAGGGTGGTTGACAAAGTTATCTTAATGGTGACATGGCGTGCTGGTGGCTTTAAAGGTCCCCGTTTCACTGGACCTCTCTCGATCAATAATAGTTTTTTAAATTCAAATGAAAAACTCTGGAGTTGATAAAGGGAGTTTTCTGATCAAATTGAAAACGAACTTTTACAATGGAATTGAAATATGTACCCATCACTTGAAAAAAACCACATTTCTTTAAAATAAAATTAACCCCCAAAAATCTGTTATCAACCTGAAAATAGGGTCTTCTCTATGCAAAGTAGATTTTCAAAACTTAGTTTATTGGTCGATTTTGTTTCCCCCGAAAAGGTATCATTTGATAAAAACTGAGTTTAAAGTGAGTTAAATGATTGACTGTGAAAAACCATGTTTCTCAAAAATTATTTCAATAACTCGTTTCAGGTAAAAACCTCAGGTCAGTGTAAACAAGTTTACTTAAAGATTATCATTTTAAAGCTTAGCAAAATAGAAAATTTCAAAAAATCTAGCCACTAACTCAAAAAGCCAATTAGTAACTTGTCATTTCTTAGTTCCAAATGATCACTGACAACTCAGACAAACTTGGAAGAACAGTAGGTTTATGAATGACAACAGTGCAGTCAATATTTATAGCTTTTCTCGATAAAACTAAGTTGTCAAGTGTTTTTTTATTGTAAACAAAAAAACCAAGTTTTCACCTAAACTAAATTTCAGTTGAAAACAAAGCTTACAGTTAAATACTACGAATTTCCCGAAAAAAAAGAATTTAAAAATTAATAGACAAAAATAGTGTAAACGAAGTATGGGGATTTAGCCTGCCATACGTGGCATAACTATATACCTACTGTTGCACGTAGAGACCCGACACCCATCGAACAGTGTCGTAGCCAGGGGCAGGGGGCGGGGAATCTTGCCCCCCTCTTGCCCCCCCCCTGAAAAAATAGTGATTTTCTGCACGTGTGTTCAATTACATATTAAAACAAAAATTTATTTAACTTCTTTAATAAAAAATACGAACAAATTTTAATGTATGATACTTGGCGGATTTTAGGGCGCATAAGGTACCGGACGAATTGTAGAATGTATAAAAAATATGAAATGACATTGTAGCGCACGACGGGGGACTTGGTCATTAGTTGCGCCCTGATGCTTGCCCCCCTTAAAAGGATGTGCCCCCTCTGCCCCCGCCCCGAAAAAAGCTGGTCACGTACGCCACTCAACGAACCGTGGTCATACAAACCCTCAGACACACAAAAACCACGGATGTTTTCTTGACATTTAATGTTTACTTTCATTGACAGGGAGTTGCGCTGCTCGAAAACAAAGACTAAGTACTGCGACAAGAGCTTGTAACATATCCAGCCTTTTAAATTGAGAGGGAGTCACTCATGCAAGCCATAATAGCTTTGTCAAAACCCTCAATGCTGTGTTGCTGATATATTATCCTATTTTCAATAAAACGGGATGAAGTTAGTATCTGCCCCACATCCTTCAACATCAGGGTATTCCGTTGACGGCTGCGAAGTTCATTTTGGGGTGGCACAAATACAAAAATGATTTTGAACTACACAATTTTATAGGCCTGTGGACATGGGTGTAAATACACAATAGTACTAGGCCTAAAGCATCGGGGGGGTAACCCCACACCATACCTTTAATTGGAGAATCCAACTTTTACTATCTCCCCTAGCTTGTACTAAATGGAGAGCAGCTCTGCTGCAATTATTTGTTGTTGGTCTGTCCACTCTGGTGTATGCCAATTCCCTAAGCTTCATATGACATCATTACCTGGTAAACACACGGGTTTTAAAAGGGGGTTGTATAGGTGGAAACCCATCAAACAAACATAATCCTTACATATTGATCGCTACAGGTGATTGAGTTAAAGGCCAATTGATGGCCGGTGTTTTAATTCGTGAAGTTTGTATTTTTTATGGTGAATTTGTCTTAATTTTAGCACCGAGTATCTATTATCCTTTATATTGAATGTGCATATAAGTGTATGAAGGATTTAACTGAGCTGCGTGATTTATGTTAGATAATTGGGTCTGGGCATCAGTTTTGTCCAGACCCTATCTAACGTAATTCACTTAGCTACGTCAAATTATCCTTTACAGTATCCCAACAGAGTATGTAAAGCCACACATTAGGTATAACCTATGAAATTTGCGCTTCAATACCAATCAATAGAAATCTGTATCAAGGCAAAATCCGTTGTTCCGGGCCTTATTAAATGAGGTGCAGATATTAATTGCTGAACAAAATGAAAATTCAAAATTCCTGTGAAAGCCTATTTAATGTACCTTGTGAATATTTAATACAATTTTAATAGCTCCTTGCACATGTTGTCAAGAAAAAATCAGGATATTTAATAATTTCTGTGCTGCTGAACATTTCCATGCATTATCAAAATGTGCAAATCTACATATTTAGGGTGGAATTTTGGATACTGAAACACCAATTTGTGTTGATAATAGGAGGTAGGCATATGATTCAATGGTTTAGAACTACAAGCTTCACTACTACCTAGCTATGTCACCATACGTGCAAAAATCTGATTTTTGATGATTTTTTCGATTTGCTGATTTAGCCAATCACTGATAGTGTCGGGAACACAGCTGAATGAAGCTGTATATAGGCATTTTATTAACCAAATGTCTAAATTTATAAATGTTAATAGTTGAGTAGCAAAATTAGCTCATTATAAAGTGCATATTGTTTCCTGATATCGAGATATTATCAATCTTAGTGATTTATAGTGAGAGACATTCAGACAGTACACAAATGAATGATACATGATGGTTTATAATTCTCGTGGTTTATTAGCAACACTATCAAATCTATTTACATGCAAATATTGTTTGGCAACACAAAGTAAATTAGAAAGCATGTGTGGATTGAATCTACAAGTAATCAGTGACATCAGCATGTCTTCCAATCACAGGTGACACAAACAAAGCTCTCCATTGACGCTGTTATAACAAATTTTAGTGGACAAGTCACCGACGCTGAATGCGCGCATGTGTAGTACATTCATGTACTGACCTAAATGTACACACAATCGAATGTGCGTACATTGTACGTTTTCATGCAAACCATGCTTGCCCGCGCCCAAAAAACCACGTTTCGACGAATATAATATGACAGCATCACTCTCCATTGCACTTCCCAGGTCAAACTTGGTTCCACTGCCGAAAATAGCCATGCATATTCCATTGTCACCTTATTTAAAGTGAATGTCACATGGACAATGATGACACTGTGGGATCAGGAATGATCTAAGTAATACCGACACACATAGTAGATCTCACTAGTCACATTATTATCGCCCATAATCTACCATTATTTAGGAGTACTTTGTGCAAACCTCAATTTCCGGATGACTCATGGCGCAAACGGTTACTGGACATAAAACCAACACAAAACCCTGAACAACAGAAAAGTCTATTTGAATTTCTTTTTTTTTTTTTTTTGTTGTCAGCCTCCGAAGCCGAGACCAACCGGATTTTCCCATTATCATTGCGAATATAATTTTACCACCCGAGGTCTAAAAAAGTCTCGAACGTCATGAACACACATACAGAATTCAAAATTCCCCAGCTGTATCGCAAATATGAAGTCACATTCAGTAATGCGGAGTAATGCGCGGCGCTCTTCATTTGTAAAATGTATTGAAGAAGTGTGTACGTGCAGTACATCTATACGCTATTTGGGTTTTTAAATTCACTGTGAAATTTGTAGATACCAACACCACAGATTTGTGAAGTCCACAAAGCACTTTGGTGCACAAAGTGTTTTGGATTGTTTCTTTTGAATTCAGTTTTACAACTGAATACTGTTGTGTATTCCGTAAAGAATTCCACAGTGGTAATGATGAGACGTGGTGAGTTTACATCTCTGCAACATTTTGGGGCAGAATAAACCCCCAGTGCTCACAGGTTGTTGGATAGTCTACTTATACTCCTCAACCTATCTTAAGAATTATAATAGCTGAGTAATTATTGACTTTGCTAGTTTATCATTATAACTTGATTATCTTCAGAGTCATTTTTGGGATCATTGGGATTTTGAAACATGGAGATAATGTGTCACTTGCCAGTTTAAAATGGTATAACCCCTTTTTGTGTTTTTTGATATTTTGAAACCTTTGAGCATATGTGCTTAGAGTTGCTATACTGAGTGCAACTGGGGGCGGGAATGTAGTGCTCAAAGTTTCTAATTGGTTCGGGCCCCCTCTGTTTGATCGTTTTAGAGTGCCCGCAGGCTTGGGGGAATCTGGGTGTTTGACAACATGGCCTGCCTCCCTGATCAAGGCATGGAACTTAAATAAAATCTAGACTGCTAGCGGCCGATGTTATTTTGCAAATTTGTTGTGGGGAAGAAATTACCCGAGATGCACTTCGAATTCATCCAAGAAACGGCTCTCACATTTTCGTAAACCAAATCAAGGCTACATAACACAAACCAGCACGTTCTTTCATACTGGTGGAAGACACTGATCTCCTTTAAACGTTCCAGAGGGCCATGTAGACACTATTGTCATCAAGGAGGGGGCGGAGGTTGTGTTTCGACTTCGAACTTACTGCAAAACTACATAACCGAAAAAGGGAATGGTCGCCCGCGTCGGAGCATCATAAGAGCTCTTGAGCCATCATGACATATCATCCCTATCACTCACTCACCTACGGAATCACTACGCGGCTCGAGTTTGGACCCATTTTTGCAATGTCCCATACATATCACTGCGATTTTTGCATCACAGTGGCAGGTAAACAGACACCAACGGTCGCTAGAATTAAGCTAAATTTTGTGTTTTGAAACTAGTGAATGTCAAAAATTTCATCATCGAATTCTGATGGCTTAATTCGAACCTTGCACTCTTAACGCATTGCAAAGCGATCGTTCTGCTCACATAGCAGGGCTCTTCACAACAACACTTGTATGGCTATGGCGAATTTCATGATTGTTGGCAGAGATTTGTCAAATGATTATTTGTTCCTTTTCATATTTTTTTTTCAGAAATACCATGATGGGAATCAATGGCTCGGGTCTGCTCATCTGAAATGGAAGCACGATCATCTTCTTCAACAACTTGTTTTTCACCATGGCATAGTCGATGCCATGCATTAAGCCGGGTCAATATCTAGGCCTATACGCCGGCCTCCCTGTTCGATGCAAGTGGCCTATTCCGCCTCTGTGAAAGACACAATAATGCATACGAATCGTGCTAATCTGAATGGTGTTTTCTGGCACTTCTGCTAAATGCATTGAATTATATTAGAATTCGCCATTGTCATGATGTTTTTAGTTGCTGCAAATGCTTCAGAACAGTATGGCCTTTGAAGTTTCGTGGTAACTCAAGCCTTCAAAGGTTAGGCCAATAGAGCTTGAATATTAAACCAAGAGGAAATCGTGTGGTATTTGAATATGGAATAGTCCCAAGCCCGTAACCGTTTTCATCTCTCACACAAACAAGAGCGCGCCGTGGTTGTTGCTCGTATCACTCTGTCGCCGTGTCGTCAACTGTTGAGGGCGCAATCACACGCTATCAACATCTGTGCGTCACGCGATATGTTACCAGTGTTGCTTTCCCCAGTGGTCCATTGTCTGATCGGGGCCGATTTTTCTGCATATGATGCCTGAAAACCAATCAATTGAAGAAACTATGCTTCTACAAAGATTCCTGCCATCCCTATGATGCAAACAGTCTCCCGATGACCCCTTTTAATTTTGCTTAGGAAAGAGATATTTGAGTCCGTGAGATAGCATTGGCATCAGTTGTTGTTGTGTTTTCACTCAAAGTGTGAACGAACGTAAAATACTCGCGTGTCTCATAATATGCATAAGGACGTCAATACGACTATACGTAAACCAAATTGGTGGTGCCCAAACTATGTTAATGAAGTGCGTATGCACGTTATAATACTTTTGGGCACCTAGATTTTGTTTACGCCGTTTTCGGAGAATATTCGTGTCTGGGTTATCTTTACGGGTCATTGGGTTGGGTTAGGCCTACTTACCAGGCCAACAGTTTAGGTGTTAATCATTAATCTCAAACTTTTTAGGTACATTTGGAACTGCTGGCTAACTGCTGCCTAATGCCTAGGCCCCTAGCTAGGCTAGGCTGGCCTATGCAGGTCCTAGGCTCAGTTTGGTTACATGTCAGAGGATCTCTATTTTTTGTCCCTAACTGCCATTGCTCAAGATATCAAATTCAAAATTAACATGCCATCATCATAATTCAACTGACTTTTTTTTTAAAATAACCTTTTTTTTGGATATTATGAAGGTGACTGGAAGGTAGGCCTCGGCCTAACATAAAAAAAAGCACCAGCAATCTTTGCACGATCGCAAGTTGGAAGTATAAGGCTCACACGGTACATTTTACACTTCAACAAATTCTCTGACTAGCCTGTGGTTTTACGAAGGAAGCTGTGCATCACATCACGATGACCCTTTAAAATTATTGCCACAACTAATCAGCCTCGTGAGTCGTGACCAGTGACTGACATCGATATATATATTTCAAAGTTGTGGAGGTTCGGTTTACTCAATAGAGTAAACATTCTTGCAGCAATACCCTAGTCATCCTGTGTTAAAACAACAAGATAATTATTAGTAGGCTAGGCTTAGCCGGTAAAGCTTCACTAGCCTCCTTCTATCTACACTATACTTTGTCGATCGCACCAAATACCACGGAAATTATTCGTTTATCGTTTCGGCCGCGTTCAAACAACGATACTTGAGCATTTGTAGCAGAATCCTATGTACGCTATGCAAAATATACACCTGGGCGTTTTTCGCACTATTATGGCCCCCTAGTTGGTGTTACTGCGTCCGGCCTACTAAGAGTACGTCATAGCTTTCACGCAGGCTTTAATGTGCAAATGGATTAAACCGCAGTTGTATCGCGAGTGTACAAAGTCGGGCGTGCGCGATACGCATGTACAAAGCTGCCGCAAAAGCTATGGACGACGAAGTCATAAGTATGGCATAATGTAAAACGTGAAAGCGCAAGCACTAGTGAATTGGACTTTATTCCGTTAAGACTTCAAAATTCACTAGTACTTGCGCTTTATCACTCGCCTTTAAAGCCTAATCAAAGAATAGTCTATGATAGGGGTCATGCCATCCCCATTACAACTCATGACACTCGGGCATTGCAGCAGCAGCAGCAGTTGTCAATTACTGAGGATGATAGAAAGAGGGAGTCAAGAGACAAACCTACACTTCAAACCAACAAATCAACAACGTCCGGAAAAAATACCGGCGAAGACTACCGTTGTAAATACGTGTAGGCCTAAACATTATTTAACTTCCACCATCCACCGGCCTCTCTGTGACAGTAAACATTAACACACTTTGCTGAGTAGAGCAGCAATGCTCTTGCCAAGATCTCATGGTTTATGTCAGGTTTATGGACTTCATATTATTTTGAGGTAAATAACAAAATGTGGATTTTCTCTTAAACGGCTCATGGACCCCGTGTGTATATTTCTTTATTCAATTCAAGTTTAATGTTTCGAGTTGTTAAAACACAGCAAAAATGCGATTGATAGCTGAAAACTATCTTTATCCCCACAATATAGTCCGGATATCCCTCTGTCCAATATATGCTGTGCTTAGCCTTTACGTTCGAAATAGTGAGATTTACCTAAATCAGTACGGATCTCATATTTTGGATAACTGGTGTAACCATCATTCATCTCTGCGTGCGATGGTTTCGTGACTTGCATCTTACGTAATAAAAGTTCATTGGAAAGAACGGTGAATTCTGCCGATGCGATATTTTGGGAATTGTGGGTATTCTAAGCCCCACACTTGCTTGCGCTAACCATTGCTGGTGCCAGTGTCTTTTACAACTCATCGGAGGAATAACTCGGGTAGAACGGAACCACCAAGTGTGGCATCTTGCTCAGCAGGCTTGATCAGGTGTGTTTCGATATCATCTTTTTTTACTAACTCAATTTCGACGACGGCAGTTTGAATGATGCCTCTGATAGTGAATTATGTGGCTGACATCAACGCATAATGTGTGAATTAAAGAACTAAGATGAAACAAGAACTATTCTTCCATTAATCGTTTTCTCAGAGTTGTTTGATGGAGGTACTGGTATCGAGAGATTCGAGAGTTGACATCCTACCCCGATACGGTGCACACCAAAAATAGACAAAATCGCCCTTCTCAGTGAAGAATTCTCCAAGTACTTTGTAAATAATTTGTCGGTATTTTGGAAGCGTTTTATAGAGGGTTCGTCAATCACTTTAGTGAGGCATGTTTGTTGTCCAACCATTGAACGCATGTAGTATCATCTGAACCTACAACTAGCAATGTTCTTGTTCTTCCTTCCTAGACAACCAATTCTTTTGTGTTGCCTTGACGTTCACGGAATTCCAAGGATTGCAGGAAACATTCCGCACCAATCGCTATATAAATGTAATTTTTTCATCAATATTCCAAAGTGGAATTATATAACTAAGTAAACTTAAGAAACAACAACTACACTAAAATAACTGGATAACAGTAGTAAGATAAAGGGGAAAATTACTTATAAGAGGAAGCCAAATTCCAAGGAATGCCTTTTTTGATGTTATACACCATTTTCTATGATTTCACACATTTTGGCGGCCATTTTGGACGCCATCTTGGATTGATTTTATTTGAAAAAAATGCAATGAATGCGAAATTACTCACCAATGATTAGAAAGCAAATTTCAAAGAATATTTGTCCAATCTGATGCATCTTTTGGATGAAATACACCAATATCAATGATTTTACCCATTTTGGCAGCCATTATGGACGCCATCTTGGATTTTTTTAATTTGTGAAAAATCCAATAATGGCAAATTATTAACTAATGATTATAAACCCAATTCCAATGACTATTTTACCAATTTGACACACCTTTTAGCTGATACATACCATTTTCTATGATTTTACCTATTTTGGCGGCCATTTTGGACGCCATCTTGGATTTTTGAAATTTGGAAAAAATCCAATAATTGAAAATTACTAATTATCAGAAATCAATTCAAATTAATATTTGTCCAATTTCGGATGCTATACACCATTTTCTACAATTTACCCCTTTTGGCAGCTATTTTGGACACCAGCTTCAATTTCGCCAAAGTGCCATGAAATGTTTTTGTTAACATCTCAAATGTGTAATAGGACCATAAAAGGAAGCAAAAGGAAGCAAGTCCTGGGGGGTGCAAGGGACCCCTTCGTAGATACTCGCCTATAACTGTGTTAATCCCATTGGAATGGTTGAGTAAACAGGGATAAATTTGGTGTTTTTTCATGCACAATTTGTTTTTGATTCACTATGTATATAACTGGGATAATACAAGTGGAAAATATATTTAAAAAAACACGGTAAAGTTGTCATATTGCTGCTGTACCGTTAGGTGTATATGAAAACTAGTATAATTTCACCAAAAGCTGGTCCAATTAGGGGCCGGGTAATATTTTAACTGAAAATTGGTCCCGTTAGAGGTAATAATAATAATAAATAATAATCAAGGTTTATTTTAATCTCAAATCGTGGCCTGTAGGCCAAATTGCTAGAGACTTTACAACTTAATATTTACTAGACAGAAACAGAAACAATGGAACTTGGAGGCAGCAGCTTAAACAGCGCCATATTGCAACATTCAAATACACTACACGAAACACACACCGGATGGGTAGTGCAAGCTTTCATGGTTCATTTGCCCATTTAATTTCAAATGAACTATGGAGAAAGTGGTATTGAGTTCCCGAATTAAATCCAGCAAGTGGTCCCACTGAGATTCGATCCGAGGACCCTTTGCTCCAGAGGTAAACTTGCTAACCGCTAGACCACGCCACTTTCAGAACCCCTGGAACGAGCATGGGTGCCCAACGAAAATCCAAGACGCCCCCCGGTCCAACTTTCAAATTTAGTCAAACTTTCAACTTTTAATCAACTGAGGCTACGCTAACATCTGTTGTCTTTTTTAATTCACTGTTTGTCCTTTTAATT
>JAMKCH010041625.1:0-27452 GCA_023653785.1 Ophioderma brevispina
GTTACTCCAGGCGTTGGTGGGGGCGGCCCAAGCTTCCTTCATCGCAAAACTGCCGAATGAGTCATTGGACGAGCCTGAACAGTGATCGAAAGTTGAAGTCATTGGTGCGCGTTTATAAATAGATCATTGAGTGGTGAGTGGAATCCCTTACGAGTCGCGACCGATCTAATTGCCTTGCTTTAGTTGATGGTGCATAATTGTGCTGGCAAAACTATCATCAAATCTTTTTAAAAGACCGGACATGAGATGATTGCTTACATGCAGGTCAACAGAACATTCCCGGTGCTGCAAAGGCGACCTGTTACGCGGGCCTGGTATGATGTCGCAGCTATACATAGCGGTGACCCTGCGATTGAACATGCGTCAAACGAGCCTCGTTCAAATGGATCCCGTTTGTACCGTTATTCATACAAAAAAAAAATACTTACACTGGAGTTTGAGTCTTCAACTCCAACTGATTTTGAGTGGAAAAATAGTGATATTAAACATATTTTTCGACTTTAGAATATTTGTGAAGTTTTCGTGATTACGTGCTAAACCATGGGAACGGCAAAAACGACTCCTATCTTGGCCGGCCCCCCCTGTGTTCTCCTTGGTTTAATCGGTTTCGAGTCGTGATGTTACTGTAAAAAAAATATAGTGCGAACGCCGTGGTCGAACCCGGCATTTTGTATGTATTAACATTGTTTATTTGGCAATGTAAGAAGAGAATAAAGATGAAACATTTGTTGGTACTATAGTGCGTTCGGATTCATCTTGTGAAAACCCCTAGACTTCGAAGCTCTTCGACTTACAAATACAGGCCAGTGTGGGACCCGCGGCCGATAATGGACTGAGCTGCTTGGACGCAACCATGCAACCATGCAAAATTAATCAGTCCGAAGCTTGGATTTCAACTGTATTATGTCTGCACCTTCATGATTATTTCGTACACTTAATATGGGCAAATACTTTTAAGTGTATGCCTGTTTGTAGATTTCTGCTTATCCTATGAATTATGTTTATTTTTGAACCGGTGGCGGGTCATTAACTAGTCCCCGTTTCTGCGCATTCGTATTTCCTCTGCCTGGCATAGCTAATTAGCAAACTATCCATCACGATCACCAACGTTTTTTAATTGATTGTACACATTTTATACCTAGCCAAATTCAATAATTACTCATCAAACGGGGAAAAGAGGACACGAGGTCCGCAAAAACTGCTACATTATCGGTTTGAGGCTGTATCATAAGATTGAACGGCCAAATTGTACGTAAATTTTTTTTGGTAAACGGGCTAGAAGCGCTGGCATGAGCGGACATGAACCACCCAGCATGCCCAGTGTGGGATTTACCCCTATTAAATTGTCAGTGTTTTTTGCTCATACTTCATTTCAAGAATATTTCTGCACCTCATTTCATGGCGAAGATTCGTGTTAATAAATATTTGGTCCTGAAAAGCTTGGAATTGTAATTTAACAACCCCTAAGAACTGAGAAAAAACAGTTATGCACGGTAGACCGGGTAAGACACGCCACAAGATACGTGTCCTCCACGGTGGATTATCTGTTGTGCAGATCATACGGGCCTGATTGACATGCCGAGGGTAAACGCGTAAGCTGCCGTGGGGAGCACAATTCAGGCAGCGTCGTATTTGGGATGGGGGTGAGGTTAGAAAAATCAATTTCGCTTTTTATATAAGCTCTAAATTTAAAAAATACCTTGTTTTTTTTTGGCTGCCATTTTAACAATATCCTCTGAGTGCAAAAAGTCCGAGAGAAAATGAAGACTATTAAATGTTTCAATGAGACAAAGGGTTTACACTTACGTAATTGCTTTATTCGGTCACATTGATCCGGAAAAATTTACCGGATGCCGTGACATGTCCTGGGGGGGGGGGGTTTTTGACAAGTAATCTCATCCCCCCCCCCCGCCCAGAAACCAAACCCCCCACCACTCCAAAAAAACACCCCCCCACGGCAGAGTACGAGTGACTCGGAGAGCGGACCCCCCCCCCCCCCCCACCCCCCAGCCCACACCCCCACCCCGCCCCCCCAAAACCTCAATCACCGAGAAGCGATTTTAAGCCCCAACATACACATCAACAACAAGCAATGCGTCCTCACGAAATTATGGTCCATGCCGGGAATTTACTTGATGCGCACATTTTGATTCGCACATGCTGTGATTAAATTCACGATTGCTCGCTTAATACAAGTCCAATATAAAGTCTAATCTCGCACAAGAACAGTGAATTGTACTTATTAGATTGAATACCGATCAAAATTATTTACCTCCAATCAAATTATGTGGGATTTCTTTTTCAACACTGTTTAAAATGCTGTCAATGCTTGCACTTACGCTGTGTATGCCTCACCCCACGGTATCCCCTGGTACGTATCACCAGTCGTTGTCCTCGCCGGGTATTTCCTCACCGGGAATAATCCTGGTACTTCCCGACGGATGGATATCCCAATTCCATTCTCATCTGCATCTTTTGGACTCGGCTTATACTTTTCACTTATTTTGGTTGAAGATGAAAGATCTATGAAACTGATTTCCGAACCAGTTGTGCGTGCGATTATTACATGATCCCCGACATGATTTATTGACCTGATATGTTAATGACGTCACAGGCCAGCGCCCAATTTGAAGATTTCTTTTGTTTTATGGGGGGTCTGGCAAAAATAATCTTTTCAGTTGTAATTGTGACTTAACCTGTAGCAATTCTGGAAATAAAACTTATGTTTCTCGTTTTATTATAACAAAGCTTTCTATTGATCTATAATCAAATATTTTATGGTGTGTGGACTTTAAGAACTTAATGCAATAATTTTATGATTATATTTAAAACACGTTGGGATACAGATCAATAACTGTAGTAATGTTGACACTGCCTACTACCTTTCAGAAATGTTTGATCATGCCAATGCGAGTTTACATGCCCAGTTAGTGAGAAAAGGGTCAAGGGCTCAAACTTCCTGCCTGGATAAATAGTGAATATATTAAACTTTCTATTGATAGGGACTATTACTTTTCTAAGGCTTATAAAACTAAATAACCCTCAAACTGATTAAGGCTAGCAATTAAGAAATCAAGTGAATAAACTAAACAGGACTTTGAAGAAAAACTACTGTGCTAATGCTATTAATGATAAGATTAATGATTCTAAGAAAGATTCTAAGAAATTATGAGTACAATTAAGAAAGTAATACCATCGCACTAATCCATCTGCAAGTAACTTTAACACACGCAATGGTTTCACTTCTCTGTGATAAAGAAGCTGCTAATCATTTTAATAGTTACTCCACCACTATAGGGAACAATCTTGCTATTAAATTTAAGGATGCTGTAAATTGTGACACAAGTACTAGTAGCCATGTACCTTTAGTAACAAGGAATATGACAATGTTTTAGTTTGATATTATCACTCCTGTTTGTTGTTTGACCAATTTGTAGTTTTTTCTAATACTAAATCTACTGCACGACAAGATTTGTACTACGCTTCTTACTGTGCACCAATCATTTGTCACCCCCTTGCATATATTTGCAACCTTCCTGTTTCACTGTTCACTTCAGTCTTCCCCTCTGATTGGAAGACCGCTAAGGTTACACCTATATACAAGGATGGTGTGGACAAAAGTGATGGTATCACTTACCGTCCTATATCTGTTCTTCCCATTTTATCTAAGATCTTAGAACGTGCTGTACATAATCAGCTTTAATGACTATCTTACTTGTAACAAACATTGATCCATGCCAGTCCTGGTTTCAGAACTAATCATAGTACTAATACTGCTTTTTAAGATGTTGCTGACGACTATTCTAGTAATGAATAAATGGTAAAGTACCTGGGTCTAGCCTTTTTAGATCTGTAAGAGGCATTTGTCACTGTTAACCACAGCCTTCTTTTAAGTAAATTAAAATTCTTACGGTATCACTTAATTGTGCACTAAAATGGTTTGAGTCATATCTTAGTGGTATTCACAAGCGTTAATTTTATACTCTACCCTTTCTGATTTCATGAACATTATGTTGGGATCCCACAGGGGTCCATTTTGGGTCCATTGACATTCATTATTTTTTGTTATTCTCTTTCCAGGGGGGGGAAGGAGGGGGGGTGATTCTTGTTCATTGTAAGTGTATATGTATGCAGATGACACAACTCCTCTTATTTAGTTCAATGACCCAATTTCCTTAACAAACTGACCTAGTACAACTTTGACAGTATAGCTAGTTTTGTTTCACATCCAACAAACTCACCCATGGCTAAATATTAAGAAAACTAAGCTCATGTTATTTGGCATCACTATACTCTTCACAATTTTAAGATATTTTCTCTTGTTTATGATAATGAAGCTGTTGAGAGGTTATTAAATTTAAATATTTTGGTGTTGTCTTGATCCACAACTTCGTGGAATGTAACATGTGCAATATGTATCTTCTAATGTTTCAAAGGCGTATTGGTGTAATTCGCAGAGTTAAATACTTTCTTCCTTCTAGTACTGTCAATATGCTGGCAAAAGCTCTTGTTTTCCTCGTTTGACTGATTGTAGTTCCTGTTTTGGTCAATTTCAATGCTTATAACCCATCACAAACTGCAAGTCTTGCAAAACAGGCTTGCTCGTGTTCTCCTTTCAGCCGACATCAGAACCTCAGTAGATAAAATGTTTAAAGCTCTTGGTATGGAATAACTTATAATGGTGGGATTATCAGTTAAATTATCGTTGTCTTCAGTGTCTCAAACATATAGCTCCTATTATATTTCATCAGTTTTTACCTTTAGTCATTCATTGCACACAAAAGGTACTAGAGGCCAGACTCAAAACACCTTGCTCATTCCTTCATGGAATATTGTTGCTGGCAAAGACATTCCAGGTTAAGGCAGCAATTATGGAATAATCTTTCGTCCAATATTCGTAACCAATTTTTGAATCTATGAGCCTGATCATTTATAAAAGGTATTGCTCTAATACGGCTATCTGTATTGTTTGTTATAAAGTTCATGTTAAATCTTGTGGCAGTTTATTCCATTTTCATGTATAATGCCATGTCTTTATGTATCATTACTGTATTATTGTATGCTTTATCAGGCCCTCCTGGGAGACCAGTACATTTTTGTATTGAGGATTACCTGAATAAATAACGAACTAACTACTAACTCCTATTATTGGAATTTTGGCAGCCATTTTGAATAATAGGTGAATACACAATAATTAGCATTCCAGAAACACACCAAAATTACTTTCCTAGTAACGCCTTAATCGCTGTTTTTAGCTTTATATGCCATTTCTGCTTTTGGCGGCCATTTTGAAAAAAGCTCCCTCCT
This sequence comes from Ophioderma brevispina, assembly GCA_023653785.1. Taxonomy (NCBI): domain Eukaryota; kingdom Metazoa; phylum Echinodermata; class Ophiuroidea; order Amphilepidida; family Ophiodermatidae; genus Ophioderma; species Ophioderma brevispina. The sequence continues at coordinate 5,308 of JAMKCH010041625.1, forward strand.
AAAGCTATCTATCATAACTAAATTATTTAATTCATTTATGCTAGAGAGCAATTAGAAATACCCCAAAATTAAGCAAATTTTTGAAAAGCGCCCCACATTTCCCAGAGTTGGACCCAAAAAATCTTGTTCAGCACCTTTGAAAGTACAAGAAAAAACACTTTCAAAGCCCCCCCTTCTTTCCCCAAACTTCTAGAAATGGACTTTAATTTTGACCCTACTAGGAGTTTTAATCATATACCTCATCATTGTCATATTATTGGTTAAAGTGCAGGGTATATTTTTTTGAGATACGAATTTCTCTCAAATTGCACTAATCGTTGTAGACCACCTACCGAGAACGTTTTCGAAAGTTTGTTGGACAACAAATACAAAGAAAACCGCAAACCTTGTTTTTGAACTTGCCTGCATCGTAATGTCCCATAGAAACCAGACTTTTGATTTATTTCGTGCTCGACGAAAATACTAAATATCTTATTACATAATGAAGGCGTATTCGGCTTATCCACTTCAGGTGTTATCTAATAGATTGGTAGCAGTTTCAATATGCCAAAACAGTGTTCGAAAAAAATGAGGGCACTTCTTTCTGGAAATGTCCGGTAAAGCTTATTTTCGCATAAAACTTGTAAGGTAACCTTTTGCCCGTATAGTACCTTTTTTCCCGGTAAAGTAACTTTGCCCGATATAGTAATTACCTAAGGTCGTGATTTTCTGCCCTAGCTGTAAGTATAGTTACTGCAGCTGAAACAAAGATCTATCTTAAATGTATCAGGAAGATTGGGTATTGATTTCAATTTTTGTTGTTACTTGATCTAGAATCCTTGCGCACACGAAGTTCCATATATTTCATACGATAGCACGTTTAAATATAGACAGTTCGTATATGCAATATGTGTCAATTTTCAGTTCAAATGGATTGTTTACGTTTCAGGGCAGTAGGCCTTGGCAAGATCCGTCGGCGTCTCAGTTTGATGACATCTTACAATTGCTATTTCTGAGACTTCCTAAATTTTGTTCAATGCTTTACGCCGGGTTTGATTCGAACTGTATGTTAACAAACCCTTACATAGTCCTTTATTTAAACTAATCAAATGATTACTGCCTGTAGACTGTCAAAGCATTTAGAATTACCTAGTTTGCAGATATCATTGGAAGATTGAAAACTGAACCCTTTTGAGTTAAATCGGCTTAGACGATATGTTCCAAATCAAGTAAAAACCTAAGTGGGTTATTCGTGGACCGAGAAGTTATGGTATTTGGCTTCGTACTCAGCGGAATAAAGCGCAGTTTGTTTTTGGTTTTTTTTAGATTCAGATTTAGATTTGGATTTTTTCCTATCCATTGTTCATGTGTGATCTCGCATTAATCTGATGAACACAGATTCAAAACTGTCTGTACCATACGCACGACCTTTCGGGTTTTAACTGGCAAGTCATGCAAGTGGATATGTTTGTTTTATTGCGATTTTTTAATATTAACCCATGTGGTTCAATTGAATCAGTTGAGTTGTCATTCAGCAGCCAACCCCCCAAAATTGGTCAAAATAATGACGATCAATTCATACCAGCAGTCCAAGTGGCGTGGTCTAGCGTTAGCAAGCTTACCCTGGAGCAAAGGGTCCTCGGGTCGAATCTCAGTGGGACCACTTGCGGGATTTAATTCGGGAACTCCATTTGGGATTGATTTGTATAACAGATTTGATTAAAACCTGAATTCCCTTTCCTCCATGGTTCATTTGAAATGAGCAAATGAACCATGAAACGCTGCCACTACCATCCCTCCAAGTGCATTGTTTCTGTCTAGTAATTATTAAGTTGTAACGTCTCTAGCAATTTTGGCCTACAGGCCACGATTTGAGATAAATAAACCTTTATTACATTATAAAAAGTGATATCTCAAACTTAGAACAAATTCATCTAAGAGTCACAGTAGGTTGATGCCTGGGATCCATCTGAGCAAATTCATATCTTCATTGATTAGAGTGTAATATTGTGTTGGCGTTATACCTTAAGGCATAACACTTATTTAGATTTTAACTTCAATTTAAAAAAAAAAAAAAAAAAAAACCCCCTTAAAAAATTATTGTTTACCTGCCAAGTTTTTAATATTGGATGTGCATGGCTGCATTGATTTAAGTTTAACAGGATTTTTTTGTATTTTTTTTTTTTTTTTTTTTGTATTCAGAATGTCAGTTTTGCCAGAAGGCATGGTAAGTGACTTTTTATATACCATAACATATATACTATAATGTATCATATCTCTATTAGCGACGCACAGAATGCATTTCAGTCGACTCATAAATCAATTCATCAAAAACTTTATATTCTGTGAAACCAATGAAAGTAAGTCTAGTAGTATTAGATGTTTTCTGTTTTCTGCCAATTCTGCTGGTGATAACAAATATTAGCTGGGAGAGTAAATTTACAAATTTACTTTAATTTAGATCCCTATTATTACTTTATACAATCTTTAAACGCCGAGGCGTGCACTATTAATAAGAAGTTGATAGATCTCCACAAATCCTTAATTTTATCCCGAAACATATCAACTGGGTTCGAAAGGCTTTTTTTATTTTCCTCTGTTGAAAGGGGGATACCGCCATATTGACTGATGGCAGCGTTGTCTTATGACCCTCTATTGACAACAGCCGTAATTTTATGACCCCCCTTTTTTTTTCGTATTCGGCATTCCTTCAAACTAACTATTAGGTTCATGAGCCCATAACCGAAACCCTGCACCCCCCGGGGATTTTTGGAGACCACTATTTTTGGAAACCTTATACATACAGCTATCAAAATTCAGGTGTCATGCAAAAATCCCATCCGGTTAAAGAGTGAGTGCCCTTTTGTTTCACATGGAGGCCAATATCACTTTTTGCCCTTTTTTGATATATATCTTAATTTTTATCCAAATTCATGCATATGTGACTAATAGTACACTAAAAACACACAAGGAATATTTGAAAAACCTGTTTGGCATGCATTAACCTGCCTAGAGGGCGTCATATTTCAAAATGGCCACAAAAACATGATGAAAAACACCAAGTATTTACACACTTATGCCTCTGTAAAGGCAAAATGCCGGTCTGTCCCCTAATTATATACTTTGTCATGCAACCGTGGATTAGTTGAGGTAAGTAAAACACTTAAAAAGAAGTAGTTAGCCTTTTCAAGTGTATATATGGAGGGCGCTTTATGTAAAAATGGTCTCTGACTTACTATATACTAGACCACGGACCACAACCCCTCTCTTTACACTGATCACCATGAAACCCGCATTAACCAATGGTTGCTTGCGTTGTTTGATGGGATTGACGGCTTTACTAAGTGAGCAACAAGCTTCTTACTACGCGTGCTTACGAGAGCTGCAGGCAAGGAGTGAGACGAAACCAAAAGCTGGCAATAAGTTGTGTTAAGAAATTACTAACGTACTGCAACACACAGGTGCTTGGTTGTGGTCTATGCGGGCTCAGGGATGGAATGCCACGGTATGGAAGCCACAGCAGTCATAATGCGAGTTTTGCGACGCCGTATGGTCGAGTTTTGCGGGGACCCGTGTGTCGAGTTTTGTATGTGGTCGAGTGTTGCGCGCCGTCTATCGAGTTTTGCGACGACGCCGTTGATGTCGAGTTTTGCGACCCCGTGTGTGTCCGAGTTTTGTTGTGGTGCGATTTTTTTTTGCGAAGCCGTGTATCGAGTTTTGCGACGCCGTAAGATCGAGTTTTTTGCGACCCCCCCGTGTGTCGAGTTTTGTATGTGGTGGTCGAGTTTTTAGCGACGCCGGTGCCGAGTTTTGGACGGTATGTGGCCGAGTTTTCCAGGTAGTGGCCAGTTTTGGGACGGTAGGGTGGGCCCCGATTTTTGGACAGTCATGTTGGCCGAGTTTTCCGGTATGTTGGACCGAGTTTTGACGGTAGGTTGCCGAGTTTTCCGGTTATGTGGCCGAGTTTTGACGGTATGGGGCCGAGTTTTCCGGTATGTGGCCGAGTTTTGGAGCGGTATGGGCGCGTTGTGTTTTTTTTTTAGAGCTTGTTTCCACATCGAATTATTGTCATTATTGAGGATGATGATGAATCAATATGTTGTTTTTTAATATGATTATAGACATACATTCAACTTTGTAATACACCTTAAGAGGGGAGCTACACAGATTTATCAACTTTGTAATTAAAACTTAAGATGGGAGCTACACGATTTATCTCGCAAGTAACATTTTTTTTTTTAGCGAAAAAAAAAAAAAACAAAAAAAAATCAAATTTTCCAATGTTGGCCTATAATTCGCTGAAAATCCGTATATTTTAGGTCCGCGATGCGTAAAAACGTCGTTGTGACGTCAGGAATAGGACGATTTTCATGAGTTGGTATCAAGGGATAAAGGAGACCCACCCCTAGACCATAGTACCAAACATCATAATTGGGGCGTCTCAATTTCCAGTTAATGAGGGGGTGGTTAACCCCCCCCCCCCCCTTAGAAGACGATTGTTACGAAAAATACCTTGGAAAGACGAGGTTAAAGTTACTTGGGGCTATTCACCATTTTAACATCGTACTAATCTTATCTATCAAAATTCTATTGTTTGGATCTTTATACTACGGTTAGAAGGAGTAAACAACAAAAGGAAAAGAGGAGTACCGAAAATTTCGAAATGAAAGGAAGGGGGAATAACTAGAGAGGAACTGCCATCAGTGTTACTCCTTGCATTATGCATTGTGTTACATTGTCATCATACAGTAGATTTGACCATTTTAGGGTTGAAGACTTATGTGGGCCAAGAATAATTAATTATCTATTTTTTTATCATATTCAAGTTAGGTATTACTGTCAAAGTTATAATGTGGCATTTTGGTAAGAAAAACAATAGAGATAAAAAGAAAACTAGAGTTTTTTTCGAAAGACCTTACCATCAATACTTTCTTTGTAAAAAAATGTCATTAATATCATTAACGTAATGGGAGCCTAACTGTAATCAAATAAATATTATAATCATATTCAAATAAAATTCAACATAAGATCATCAACATAATACTAATGACACATATTCAATGTGGAAACACAAAACTTTTAAAAAACACAAAACTCGGCTACATACCGTCCAAACCTCGGGCCACAACCGTCCAACACTCGGCCACAACCATCCAAAACTCGGCCCACATACCGTCCAAAACTCGACCACAAACCGTCCAAAACTCGGCACATACCGGAAAAACTCGGCCACATACCGTTCAAAAAAACTTGCCACATACCGGAAAACTCGGCCACATACCGTGCAAAACTCGACCACATGACATCCAAAACTCGGCCCCATACCGTCCAAAAAACTCGGCCACTACCGTCAAAACTTCGGCCACATACCGGAAAACTCGGCCACATACCGTCCAAAACTCGGCCACCATTACCGGAAAAACTCGGCCACATAACGTCCAAAACTCGGCCATCATACCGGAAAACTCGGCCACATACCGTCCAAAAATCGGCACCATGACCGTCCAAAACTCGGCCACATACCGGAAAACTCGGCCACATTACCGTCCAAAACTCGGCCACACGCCGCCGCCGTCGCAACAAAACTCGACCACATACAAAACTTGACACACGGGGTCGCAAAACTCGACATACGGCGTCACAAAACCCGACACACGGCGTCGCAAAACTCGACAAATACAAAACCTCGACACACGGGGTCGCAACACTCGACATACGGCGTCGTAAAACTCGATACACGGCGTCTCAAAACTCGAACACATACAAACCTCGACACACGGGGTCGCAAAACTCGACATACGGCGCCGCAAAACTAGCATGCATCATTAGAATGCTGTGGATTGACCATACCCCGAGGAGCGTCTCATGATCTCTGTTCGGCACATCTGTGCCGGCGGATTCAGCGGAGTGCGTGGTAGCCTGTAGTCTGGTCTGGAAAGACAATCTTGGAATTGGCGCACAGGATGCATGGTGTCAAAGGGAGACTCAAAGGACTTTAGAGGGGCTAGCCCCTTATTGTGAGGAGAGAAACCATCAGCGCGCAAGTCCATTCGGGGCACCAGGTGTAGGTTTTCCGTCGTGCTGCCCGGCCGTCCAGGCGTCACCTTTTGGAGGACCTGGTCTGGCGCGCCCCTGGAGCACGGTGATAGTCGTTTACTTCAGTCACCTTGGACTGCACGCTCTTATAAGACCCACATCGGCCCAATCCAAAAACTAGCACATACCGTCCAAAAATCGGCCACATACCGGAAAACTAGGCCACATACCGTCAAAACTCGGCCACATACCAGAAAACTCGGCAACATACCGTTCAAACTCGGGTCAATACCATCCAACTCGGCTACATACCGTCCAAAACTCGCCCACATACCGTCCAAAACTCGGCCCGCATACCGGAAAACTCCGGCACATACCGTCCAAAACTCGGCCACCTACCGGAAAACTCGGCACCATACCGTCCCATACTGGGCCACATACCGTCCAAAAACCGGCCACATACCGTCCAAAACTTAGGCCACATACCGTTCCAAAACCGGCCACATACCGGAAAAATCGGCCACATAACGTCCAAAAACTCAGGCCACCATACCGGAAAAACTCGGTTCCAAATACGTCCAAAAATGGGCACACGGCGTCGCAAAAAAATCGACCACATACAAAACTCGACAAACGTGGGCGCCAAAACTCGACATACGGCGTCGAAAAACTCGATACACGGCGTCGCAAAACTCGACCAAATACCAAACTCGACACCGGGGTCGCAAAACTACGACATACGGTCGTCGCAAAATTCGATACACGGCGTCGCAAACTCGACCACATACAAAACTCGACACCACGGGGTCGCAACATCGAACCACGGCGTCGCAAAACTCGCATTATGACTGATGTGGCTGGCCATACCCCGGGAGCGTCTAATGACTCTACTTGTTCGCATCTGGTGCCGGCGCACGAGATGTGCGGGAGCCTGTCGTTTATGTCTGGGAAGACAATCTTGGAATTGGCCGCAAAGGAGCTGCAGGGTAAAGAGGAGGACTCAAAGGCCTTTAGCATGGCTTAGCCCCTTATGTGGGCGAACCATCAGCGCGCAGTCCAGTCGGGGCACAGGTGTATGTTTCCGTCTGTCTGCTGCCCGGCCGTTGAAAGGCGTCACCTTTGAGTGACTGGTCTGGAGCGCCCTGGAGCACGGTGATAGTCATGTTACTCAGTCACCCGTGACTGCATCTCTTATAAGACCCACATCGGAAAGCGTGGAGTAGCTAGTGAGGGGCAAGGGGAGGGGCACATGCCCCGGCCGAGACACCCCCAAAGGGGCGTGAAATGTGTTTGGAAAAATATTAAAAAGAAAAAAAATTACCGTTGTTGGGATTTTGTTGTATTGTCACAGGCAGTATACTTCAAGTATGAGATAACTGAGATTCTCTACGAAGGCACTCAAACATATAAAACTGAGAGGTTCCGGGGTTCGTCACCTTGACACCCGCCAGGAGAAGTATAGTTCAGCTGCTTCAGATAATGAGATATTACTGGGATCTCTCCGAAGGCACTCAAACATGCTATTAAACTCAAGAGCTTCCCACGGGCTTCGAACCCTGCGACCCCACCAGGGGCACGTATAGTTCTCAGTGTAATGATAACCGAGGCCTCTCGGGATTGCAATGAAAAAGTGCTAAAACACAAGAGCCATGGACCCCACCACGTTTAGCATAGTTCATCTGCTTCAAGATAGGACATAACCTCTCTCCAAAAAGTACTCGAACATATAAACTCAAGAGCTTCCGGAGTCTCTGCCCTTTAACCCCAACAAGGGCTTTTCCCCATTAACCGTATGCAGTATGCCCTGAGATCGACGGCGCTTGCCCTGTTTTTGAGCTAATGTGTAGAGTTATGCGTTGCCCTGTGATGGGAGGGGTGAGCCCAGAAGCTTGACCCGTGTTGGATGCCTCCTGCCGGCTTGTCGCGGGTGTGTCTTGGCCAGCTCGGCGGACAAACTTATACATGCGAACGTAAAGCATGCATGAGCATAAGATGGCCAAGTATTCTGTTATGGAGCGCCCTGTGCTTGGGCAGAGGACGGCGATGACCGATTTAGGTCCGGGGTAGTGCTCTTAGCAAGTCTGAGCCTTTGAAATAGCTCTAAGGAGTTGGGGGTAGTTGGCTGTGGAAAGAAAGACGTGCTTGTCAACCAATGCATCTCTGGTCTGAGCCTGGTGAGCGTATTCCGCCTGGGGCTGGCTTCTCGTGGGCTGAGGGGCGGTGTGTTCTCAGCTGATGAGATCCAGAATCGGACGATCAAAGGTTTCCTTGCAGCAAGTGAGTCTACCTGACTGAACAGATCAGGAAACTGGAGCATCTCTTGGTCTGCCCAATGTTGGTTGCAACAATGCACAGACAAGGAACTTGCAGAATTCAGGAAGCAGCAGACATTGTACCACCTCTGGCTAGATCACATTTGAGAACCACTGGTTTGGATACGGTAAGAAGAATTTCCAATTTTAGAATCATTGGTATTTTCAATGGCGATCTTTTAAGCAATATGTTTCCTGGTATACGAGCTTAAAATGCAGCTCCTTTGATTCAGAAATGATCTTCGCTTCCTCCTCCTCTTCTGGGGTCATGTAGGTCTTCCTTCTGCTATCAGATTATTCTTCCTATCTATTCTGATAAGAAAACTCTTTGAATAAACTCTCCTGATGGCCAATTGTATCTAGTGCACCATCATTTAACTTCCAACCATGATCTGCCTGGTACCAAATCACGGCTTGATAAATGGCTTTCGGGATGTGCACCTCAACAAATCTCTCATACGAGTGCTTGGCACATCATTCGATTTTCTAAGGCTTAGGAAGGCAGCGATTTATACTGTCACGTTTGACCTTACCCCGTCTCCCCGAGCCATTTTTGTAACAAACTCCGACCCCCCCCCACCCCCGTGATTTTGATTCCGTAGGAAACATCCGATTCCTGTAAATTTGGTACCACAGGGGTAGCTTAGAGTTTCTTCTTCCATTGGTGCAAAATAAGTGCCAACACCGCCATTATGACGTCACTATACGTCATATGTCGAGGAAAGTATTAAAATTACCTGTACTAGATAGGGTGGAAGGGATGGGAAAAATTGGATATTCGCAATTTTAGCGACTCAAAAACATTTTTTTTATTTTTTGCTTTTTTTAATTTCTTTATATAAAATAGTCATTTGCCATCAAGTTAGACCCAAAACCCCGCATGAAAATGGGATATTCCTAACATTTTTGGCAAAAAAATTGAATTTTTACCCTATGGGTTATGGAAATGACAATATTGCTAACAGCGAACTTCTGACGTCATTGTGCAGTAATGCTAGGCATTTGGTAACTCATTTTTGTATCAATGGAAAGGGGAGGGACATACTTCTATACTATTGGTGCATATCTTTGGTACCAAATCAAGTGCCTGTGAGGTTTCTGTGTTGTGTGTAGAGTACCGTGTGGTACTAATCTCCCGAAGGGGGTGGTTGCATTTTGGCGGCCATTTTGAAAAAAGCGCCTCACCGTTAACCCAGGGTGGGATTTTTGCAGAAAACCTGGATTCAGTTGCTTATGGTATAAGCTCACAAAAATGGTTGTCTCCAAAAATCCCCGGGGGGTGCAGGGGGTCATGTTAGACCGTAGTCTATATAGAAAATATCTTCAAACCTCATCCCCAAACTTCGAGAATAAGATTCTCATTATTAAACCTTAGTGTTGTTTGGCTCTCAGTTGTGCCCCAGATGGAAATGGTGGTACTTTATGTTTTGTTTGAAGCGGTTTTAGACCAAAAATTTTGCGAGATTACGAAAATACAGGTCGGGTTTTGATTAAAATGTGCCCAAAGGTATTTCCCGGGGTTGCTCCTACAATGGGGTCCGAAGTAGGTTGAGTGTGTTCCAAGTCAAGTATGGTGATCTTAGTTCAAAAAGTATTATGTTTTGAGGCATGACAAAGACAATGCGATACCTTTAAAAAGCCAATATGGCTGCCTTCTACCTCAAAATCCAAAATGGCGGCCAAAAAGGCGCATTTTAATAAGTAATGTAGGCCCACTATTCCAAGTCCAAATTCAATGATTTTAGTTTATTAAATATGTTTTGAACACGAAAAATCCAATTCGAGCATTTCAAATCCAATATGGCGCCTTCTACCTCAAAATCCAAAGGGTCGGCCAAAAGGGCATATTGTTAATAATAATGTAGGCCTCCCTAGCCCATATCCAAATTCCAATGATATTTTATTATAATATGTTTTTGATCACGAAAAAGTCGATGAGCTACCTTTCCAAAATCCCATCCAATATGGCTGCCTCTACATCAAAATCCACAAATGGCGGACAAAGGGCCACATTTAATAAAATAATGTGTTTTTTTTTTTAATACTTAATTCAATGATATTTTAGTTCCTTATACATATGTTGTTGAACACGAAAAGCCAATGAGGAACTTTTCAAAATAAAATATGGCTGACCCTTTACCTCAAAAATCCGAAAGGCGAACGGACAAAAGGGCACATTTTAATAAATAATGTAGGTAATTCAAACTTAAAATAAAAAAAATCAATGATATTTTAGTTTATACATATGATTTTGTAACACGAAAAAAGCCAAGAGAGACTTTTCCAATCCAATATGGCTGCCTTCTACCTCAAATCCAAAGGGCGGACAAAAGGGCACATTTTATTTTAATAAAAATGTAGGCACCTAGCCCAAGTCCAAATTCAATTGAGATATGATTAGTTTATACATATGGTTTTGAACACGAAAAAAGTCAATGAGGAACTTTTCCAAAATCATTACTGGCTGCCTTCTACCTCAAAAATTCAAAATGGCGGCCATATAAGGGTAGTATTTTAATAAAATAATGCAGGCCCCTATTCTCCGAGTCAAATTCAATGATATTTACTTTATACATATGTTTTTGAAGACGAAAAAAGCCACATGAGATACTTTTCAAAATTCAAATGGCTGCCTTTAGCCTGAGAAATCAAATGGCGGCCACCAAACCAAAATGACGACAAAAGACGTATTAACATATAGTCAACCGTTAAATGTGATGATATTAGTACCTTATTTATAGTGTGATTTTTGACCACAAAAGCAAACTCATGCAAGATGGATAAAATGGAAAAAAAAATGGCGAAAGCTGTTAAAATATGTGGACCTACTCTGGCATCGTGGAACATTATCGCAGAACACGGGTTTGCGTTATTTGCCCTAAAAACCATATCCATTTTTGCAGATTTCAAATCCCTCATTGTGTTTTTGGTTCCTGCCTTCATAGCATTAAAAATGAGTTGATACATACAAAAAAAACATATTATTTAATTAATAATATCGAGCATAACTATGAAAATCCCTGGGCTACGTTACGTCTGGAAAAAACAATTTGGCTCATTTCGTAGAATGCTAAAGCATTTAAAATTTTTACATTTTGGAGTTTTTATCAAAATAAAGTATACTAAAAGTATACTGGTATCATTTTAAAGCCTATGTTCTTTGTCATTGGCTATTATCTCAAAATCTGAAAAATGTTGTTGAAAATCCAACTTGTTCCCTGTTTCTTCAGAGCAGGTCACAAGTTCAAAACGGCAGCCAAAAGTCATTTTCTTGGTAAAAGTATGGGAGAGATTTGAAAATGAGTCCATATGACACTCAACGTATATTGACATAAAGTTAGCAGTAGGCCCACAAACATTCAACACGTAGGTGTTTTACCATTTTTTCAAAGGGTTTGTGATACCAGTTGAGATTAATCGCAAATGAAAAGAACATGTGCTTTAAAATGATAACAGTATACTTTTTAGATAAATTTAGTTAAGCGGACAAGATAGCTCACAGTAACGCTCACTCCAGTGTCTGCCATCCATGGTTCTTCGTTCGAGCCCTGTTGATATCAGCTAGCTGTATTTTCCCTGGCCAAGAAATTAAAAACCGGCTTAGTTGTCTCGATTTACCCATATTATATTCATATTCAATTTATTTCCATGCTATATTTGGAAGCTGATCCGTCTGCGATGTTTATCTCGATGTATGTTTGCTGAGAAGGGAAAGCGCTGATCCCGATCTGCTGCCTCCCTTGAAATAATGCTAAATGTTTTTATGGTATGGTGGCCACAGGGATCAGCGGGACCATTTGTTGAAAGCGCTAGAGGCCAATAGCATATAAGGCTCTATATAAATCTCTGCTATTATATTATTTATTATTATGTTGGGTATGGTACTAGAAGATTTTAATTGCTTTGCATTCTAAAGAAATGAGCAATGTGTTTCAGTTAAGATAGTAGCCCAAGGGGTTTTGCATAGTTATGCTCGATATTATTTAATTAAATATATTTTTTTTGTATCAAACTAATTTGTGATTAGCTATGAAGCAGGAACCCAAAAACACAAAATTAGGGTTGAAAATCTGCAAAAAAATTGTGATATGATTGTTAGGGCAAATAATACGCAAATAAAAACGTGTCTGGCGATATGTTCCATGATTTGCCAGAGTAGGTCACATATATTTCTTAAACAGGGGTGTAGCATTTTATTTTTCATTTATCAATCTCATGGGTTGGCTTTTGTCCAAAAAGACACTACCCACACAGCACGCATATATGGCCCAACCAATGGTTCCCCATCGTTAATCTTGGCAGCGGCATTATGTGGGTGGACGTTTTGGTACTTATATGGCTCTCCAAGGGCAAGAATGGTATTCCGTTGGGAATTTTGGCAGCGGTAACAAGTGGCTATGAAATGGCGCCAATATGGGTTTCCATTGGCAGCTGTGGCATCGGTTCATATCAGCACCCCCTACTGGTCCAATATTGGTGAAGATATTGGACCCAAGACAAGCAGCCAATATAGAAAGCCAAATTATTGGGATAACATTGGCCCATTATTGACTTTAAAGGCAATGATTGCTTAAAAATAGCAGGGCGAGAACTCAGTCAAATACATATAGGAATACACTATTATGTCTCAACATGGGTGTTTAAACAGAGCACAGAGCAAATTATTTCAATGACATATACATATTTATACCCGTTTCATTAACAAATATTAAAACTACGTGAGTAGCTCGAAATGATCTAATCATTATTTAAAATTAGCAGTTTTGAAAACTCTTTAAAATAATTGTTTTGTAAAAAGAAAATATATGGCCTCATTGGCAAAACACCGGCACAACATGGTTATAATCATGGTTTCAATTTATTTTTGGCCAATATTGGGCCCATGAGCAAATATATTTATTTTTTCCCCAATATGTAAGCCAATATAGGGCCACTAATATAAATATTGGTCAGTTGCGGACACAATTTGCCGTGCTATGAGGGTACGGTACTAATATCTCAATCATTTTTAATTATGCAAAACGCAATAAACTGATTAAACACCAGGAAATGATTTCTGATTCCTTTTTGGTTGCCTGGTTACCGATTGTATGGGAACCATTCGTCCTTCACCCTTTGTCTTCCACAAACCAATCAGGGTGTGTATTTTTCGGGGAAGCTGACCGGTTTTTTGGAAATGGTCACTTCGATATTTGCCCCCGGGGAGTCTAGTCGCCCATCTTGGGCTTGTGGACAATATAAAATTTTAAATGGTCTAATTGTGTGTGTGAGCGAAGCATAGTATTTTGTCTTGATGAATTGAATTTTCCCGTTTCAGTGACAACATTTACATGTGTTGCTATAGTGGAATTGTGGTTTTAGTTCCGCCATTATTCGTGTTGGGACGGAGATGTTGAGGTATGTTAGTTGGGAGAGTCATGGAACGCCGCGACAGGAGCCATAGTGATGTGCCTTGATAGATTTTGAATATTCCGTTCAGTCGGCAATTTACCGGGTTTCTATTATAAACGCGTGTTGGGACGGAATAATATAATCTGCAAACCAGGGCCTGCAGAAAAGGCGAAGCCACGGGTGAAGCTTCAGGATTTTGCATCGATAGATTTAGAATATTTCTGAGTCAGTAGGCATTTTACTGGGTTTCTAATTACATTTAAGCCGTATTTTTCGGGTGGATGACAGAGACAAGGAACATTTGGAAGTGCGAGTCGTGGAGTTGCAAAGCAAGGAAATATGGATCTTCGTTTGATCATCCATTTCTGGCCCTACTGCTATTGTCGTGCTATTGCGAGTTCTAGAAACCACCGAGTAGTACAACGCATCGTTTACCTTGAGTACGGCTGGTTAATTATTATGACAATTCTAATGCTGGTATGTTGGTCTTGGAGCTGGAACTCGGAAATGGGGACGAAATTGTTGTTCATGTTGTTGTCTGAGACAGAGCGCAGTGTACTGATCAACTTGAGGTTTATTCGACGGGTGAGTTGCGTTTTTCGCCAAAATACTACGAATGTTGTGCGAACTAGAACTCGGCAGGACTATAGTTAATATCAATTCCCGGGTTGCCCGGAGAAAATCATTAAGGACTATAAAATAAAAAATGGTAAAGTAGGGATTGCATTTGGCATTAAAATTTATTTTAACCTCTATGCATAGTACTGGTAGGTAAGGTTGATTTCCAAATGGGTCACGGCAGGGGTATCAGTTGGTGTTTAAAATCTGACTAGTTCTGGCAGTTGACAACATCTGCACCAAATTATTGGGGCTCTTGCTAAAAGTTGGGGCTGTGTGGTTTTGCCTTTGAGGATCATAGAGAGGCAGGGGGTACAGGGTCCTGCTTTGGTTAATACATGGGTGGCATGTTTTGGCAGGACTAAGTGTACGTCATGTTAAAATATAAGTTTTACAGCAGTTTAGACGGCTTCTTAAAATGCAAAAAGATATGTTTTGTGGTAGGGAATTTTTTTATTAATTAGGGAACCGTTAATCTGGTTCACGTCTGCAAAACAAAAACGAAAAAATACGTACAAATGGGTTTAGAGGCTCGCGTCACTCAATTATCTCTCTCACGTAAAGGGCCAGGAAGTTCATGGTATCGATTGTTTTCTGAAAACCTTTCGTGCGGAGTGCTTGCACTTTGGACAAGTAGGACAAGTATAATGCTGTGAGGTTATCTTTGTATTTTGTATTGTAAGATCGAATCAATTTATTACATTGGGGATCCGGTAATGGGTGGCCCCGGTGTGCAAATTCTTTTCAATACAGGAGGTTGTTGAACCGTTAATTCGAGGATAGTGTGGACACAATTGGGAAGTTGCTTGCATAGTAGACCATATTAACGCTGATTGTATGAGTTTGCAAATGGGCATAGGCTTAAAACAATATTTGGATATGCAGAGACTTCATAGCATTCCCATTATAACGGTGTGGTATGTTTTATTCCGTTTAGTCTTGGTTGATTTCGTTAATCCAGGCATTATGCACCGGGAGATTTAAGTAGCTCAATTATGGTGCTTAATGGTTGCGTATGTCCCCACCCTGGTTTGATTTGCTTCCAAAAAGGGGGGGGATTTTATGGCATTCACTCATTGTTGGCTAAAACACATTGTTCGGGAAGAACCTACCTCATGGAACGCGATTAATTTAATATGTGGGTTTGGCTGTTAAAAAGTGAGTCGTATGATCGGTCGATCTAGATGGGATTTATTAATGAATTTTGTTGTGCATGCACCAGTTTACTACAGGTACAGAATATTGGCACAAGGTACGCCACGGGTAGGTGGGGATGGTTTTCATATGGTGTGGCAGCGTTGGCATTATTGCCCCCAGACCTTCAGAAACTTCGATTTGTTTATCCTAAATAGCAAACATTTTGTTAATAAGGGTAATATTGAAGTACGTTGAGTTTTTATTAGGATATGAGGGAAAATATTTTGATTTTCATGGGTACAAGTGATTGTGAAAGAAGGGCTTTGTATTTAAACACCAGGAGGTTAACATTGTGGGCTTCCACGTGGGGTGTAGAGTTAGAGTGCTATAAATACCTTCCAATAAATCTGGAAGGATGGAAGAGTCAAGGGGTATATTGTAGTGCAGCAGTACAGTCATGTTGCAATAATGGTTTTGAGAGTGTGGCGAGCATTGGATGGCCATGGAACCACGGTTAGCCGTTGTTTTTTTTCATAATTCAACCTTTACAAAATTTGTTTAATAGGTCGGTTGTCAATATTGCTCAACAAATGTTGCATTCCCTTTGAAAAGGGAAATTCAGGTATGTGGGTGGCTAAAATAAAATATGCTTGTTGGAGCAGGGAAATTCCTCTTAAGTCTTGCATTTCGCTCATTAGGCTTTTGGACTAGGCAGCCTGTATTCGCCACCCTACAATTTCCGCATGCGGACTTACAGACATTTTAGACTTTGGTTTAAACTGGCTGTTAGGGGAAGGTGCTATGTAAGGGTTTTTCCAAGACCTCTTGGTTGGGTGCTGAGGATATGTATGATTTTAAGTGCGAGTTTTAGGGTGGGTTTTGGTAATTTTGCAGGGAAGTAGTTTTGGTACAGGGGAAATGGCCATTTTTGGGGGGAGATGGGTAGGCAAAATAAAGGAATCTGGTTATGCCACCACCTATGAATCAACATCTTCATAGGAATAAACTGTAGGCAACTTTGATGTAATTTAAATACTGTAAACAATATCATAGATAGCATTTTGCTGTTTTGGGTCATTTTCGGTCTTAGGATGGACATGGACTATGGTTTCATGTATGTACTCTGAGAACAAACAGCTTCTCTCATTGCAAGTGCTGTAGGGATTGATAGGCTTATAGTATTTTATGAGGCTGCTGAGTCATTGTCTAGGTATATATTATTGAATTACACGTGTTGCTCCTCAACTACCAAAACTAAACGCTAGGTGGCGGAAAGTCAATTGGAGTAGATCTAAGAGTACACAAGGTAGGGTTACACTGTGTGTTTTGGGTAATCGCTTAAGCAATTTAATTCATATATGTACTTGAGGAAAATAGATTCTCTAAAATTGCACATTGTGTTAGGATTGATTAGGGCTTATATATCTTACTTGAGGTAAGGAGTCATTTGTCACCAGGATATATATATATATATATATATATTACAAGGTGCTCATCAAATACCAACCACCTAAATACTAGTTGGCGGGATAGCAATGGAGTATGTCCAAAAGTACACAAGATCTGGATACAATGTGTGTTTTGGGGTAATTGTGAATCTTAAGCAATTTAATTTCAGTAGGTACCTTGGCAAATAGCTTCTCTAATTTACACTTTGCTGTTAGGGATTGAGTAGGCTTATAGTATCTTACTCAGGCTGCCGAGTCATTTGTCACTAGGTATGTTTATATAATTAAACCATGTTGCTCCTCAAATACCAATTTGAAACTACTAGGTGGCGGGATAGTCACGTCGGCGAGCTAGAGTACAAGGGAGTAGCTTAGGGGTCTTGGTTACACCGTGCGTAGGAATTTTGCTGTGTAATAGTATATACATCTGTAATTTCACTCAAGTTTTTTTTTCCCAAGAGTTCAAAGACCCTTTGACGTCAATGTTCAAGACGTCAAATTGAAAAAAGAAGGGTTCAAACTTGTTTTATTGAATTTGTAACCATTGTTTTAAAAACTAAGGCTTTACATGGAGCCAAAACCTGCACATTACCTGCCAGGCCTTCATTACTTTATGTGGTTAAATTCATTGGTAATAATGAAATGGCCCTTTGGATTTGAAAATTATCAAGGCCTCTTTTAAATTATGATTGAGTAAGCCTTTAATTGTAAAACGAGGGAATGGCCCTTAATTGTAAGATGGATGGCATTTGAATTCGTAAATGAATTGGTTAATGAAGGAATGACCATTTCATTCATAAAGTAGGAATGATTCCTTAATTGAAGGTGCCTTTAATTGTCAATGTTTTGAACATGTAATTGGTGAATGTGTGACCATAAGTGGTAAATGATGGAATGACCATTAAGTGGTAAATGAAGGATAGACCCTTTAATTCATTAAATAAGGAATGACCTTTAATTATTTTAAAGAAATTATTTAAACCTGGTTTATATTTGTAAATGTTGAACATTTAATTGGTAAATGAAGGAATGACCTTTATTGGTAAGAAGAATTTGACCCTTTAATGGTAAAATGAAGAATGGAACCTTTATTCAAAGACAGTGGAAGCACCTTTTAATTCAAAAATGAAGGAAGGACCCTTAATTGGTAAATGGATGACCCTTGATTGGTAAATGAAGGAATGACCCTTTAATGGTAAAATAAGGGAATGACTCTTAATTGGTAAATGAAGGAATGACCCTATGTAATTGGTAAAGAAGGATGACCCGAATGGTCTATGAAGGAGAGACCCTTTAATTGGTAAATGAAGGAATGACCCTTTAATCATAGACAATGAATCACCTCTAATCATAAATGAAGGATGACCCTTTATTTGGTACATGAAGGAATGGACCCTTTTAGTGGTAAATGAAGGAAGACCCTTTGATTCATAGACAATGGAATCACCTTCTAATTATAAAAGAAGAATAAAATGACCATTAATTGTTAAATGAAGGATTGACCTGTAATTAGTAAATAATGATGAAGCTTTGCATTGGTAAATTAATTGAACCTCTAATTGGTAAATGAAGGAAAAGAATGCTGCTCCTCTCAATTCCCAGCATTAAACTGCTCGGTGGCGGGATTAGTCATTCACATCTCATAAAACTTCTGCAAGTAGCTATAGTGTCGGGATTGATCATGTGGTGTCGTGGGAAGCCTCTGTCAAAAATTTTCTGGTGCTTTGCCTATTGAAAGTAAAGCAGCAGAAGGCATCCCTTCATTGTTTGGTGTTTAAAAGGGGGGGGGGGGGGGGGGTTGGGCAAAATTTCGGGTGTGTATTAATTTGCCTTTGGCGGGAAAATTTAAGGAAATTGTGGTCATTTAATGGATAGAACCTTCTTATAAATTGAACTTGAAGATATATGTAAATAATGAAATTGGATGGGAACTTAAGTAGGCTAGGGATAGGTCAGTCTCTGCAAAACTAGTTGTAAATTATGTAATTTCAATTAAGATCTAATTGGGACTGCAAGTGTGAAGTTAGGTTATATTATTGGATCGGTACTTTCTTTGGCAAATTGTGGGGGGTGGTAGGACCACAGCGGCTTAGTATCTTACTAGTCGCAGTGTGCATTAGATTGTTAAACAGGAAATTCGAATGTGTAGTTAGGCCTGTTTATTCCGCGGTGGTGGTACCTTCTTTTGCTAATTGCTGAGGAGAGGGAACCTCAGTGGTTTAGTGTATTGGTGGTCGCTGAGAGGTTTGGACTTGGAAAAAGTAACGGAATTGGATACATAAATATTGGAATACTTGATTTGGATTGGAAATAAATAGGAGTTTGATTGGAATTGGAAAGAACTGGAATTTGGAGATCATAACTAGTTGAAATACTTTGATTGGGATTTGGAAAATAAATATGAGTTTGATTTGGAATTGGACATAAATAGGAGGACTAATACTCCTGCAAATAGTGCCAATTCAATATAGATTTGCTTCCGGTGTTTCATTTCTCGGGTGGTTAATTAAGTGTATTGCAAAACGCAATAACTGATTTAACACCAGGAAATGATTTTGTCCCTTTTGGGGGTGCCTGGTACGATTGGATGGGAACCATTCGTCCTCACCTTTGTCTTCCACAACCAATCGGGGTTGTATTTTTTTCGGGGAAGCTGACCGGTTTTGGAAATGGTCACTTCGCTATGCCACAGGGGAGTCTAGTCGCCCTGCTGTGCTTGTGGACAATTATAAAATTTCCCTCCCTCCTACCATGGTGTGGTAGACCAGCAAGACGGTCTTTTAATGTCCTCAATTTAGGTTTTTATGGGGTTGTGGATCTTTGCCTATGCTTTTTTTTTAACTTATGAAAACTTTGTATTTGTTAATAGATTTTGGGCGGTTGGTTAATCTACGATTATGGAGACTCTTTGTTGGTGCGGGAAAATTTAAGAAATTGGGTCATTTAAGGAATCTGAACCTTCTTAAATTGCAACTTGAGATATATGTAAGAAAATGAAATTGGACGGTAAATTAAGTTAGGCTAGTGGATAGGTCAGTTTCCTCGAGCAAAACTATTTGTAAATCTATGTATTTAAAGAAAGGGATCTTAATTGGGGACTTCAATTGTTGAAGTGAGGTTATCTTATGGATCGGTACCTTCGTGGCAAATTGCGGGGATAGGAAACACCCGGATTAGTATATTAAATAGCTCGCAGAATGTTGCCATTAGATGTAACAGGAACTTCGATGTGAGTTAGGCTTGGTCATTCCGCGGTGGTACCTTCTTGGACCAAGTGTGGAGGAGAGAAGGGAACCCTCAGTGAGTTTAGTATATTGCTGGTCGTGAGAGGTTTTGGAATGGAAAGAGTAACTGGAATTTGGCTACATAAAAATTTGTAATCTTGATTTGGATTTGGAAATTCAATCGGAGTTTGATTTGGAATGGAAAGAAACTGGAATTTGGATACATAAATATTTTGTGAAATACTTTGATTTGGATTTGGAAATAAATAGGAGTTTTTGATTGGAATGGAAATAAATAGGAGACTAAATCCTGGCAAATATGGCCAATTCAATCGCATGCTTCTGGTTTCATTTCTGGTTGGAAACTGTGAATAGTAATACGTCATTTTGCGGTCATTTTGGCCGCATTTGATTTTCTAGCTTAAAGCCACCAGTTTGAATTTTGAAAAGATCTCATTTGCTTTTTCTCTTCAAAAACATAGGTATAAATGTACAATATCATTGAATTTTGCTGGAGAATAGGGGCCTACATATTTATTAAACTACACACGTATGGCGCCATTTGAATTTTGAGGTAGAAGGCAAATTGGATTGGTTTAAAGTTCTCATTGCTTTTTCGGGTTCAAAACCGATATATAAACTAAAAATATCATGAATTTGGACTTGGGCTAGGGGCCCTACATTATTTATTAAATACGTCCTTTTGTCCGCCATTTGGATTTTGAGGTAGAAGGCCGCCATATGGATTTTGGAAAGTGCTCATCGGCTTTTTCGTGATCAAAAACATGTATAACCTAAAAATATCATGAATTTGGATTATGTGTAGGGAGGGCCGACACATAAATCTTAAAATAAGTTTTTGGGCCGCCATTTGGATTTTGAGATAGAGGGTAGAAGGCAGCCATAAGGATTTTGAAAAAGTAGCTCATGGATTGTCGTGGTCAAAAAATAGGTATAAACTAAAATATCATTGAATTTGGACTTGGAATAGTGGGGCCTCAGTACTTATTAAAATGAGCCCTTTTGGCCGCCATTTTGATTTTGAGGGTAGAAGGCAGCCATATGGGATTTTTAAAGTATCCGCATTGACTTTGTCATGCCACAACCATATAATTTGATACTAATATTACCATACTTGGACTTGGAAACCACTCAATAATTTCAGGACCCCATGTAGGGCACCCCCCGGAAATACACTTTGGGCACATTATCAAACCGGAAACCTGTATTTCGTAATCTACGCAAAATTTTGGTTTAGAAATCGCTTCAAACAGAAAGTGAAACCACCAGTCCCCCTCTGGGCACAAACTGAGAGCAGAATACCCTAGCTATAAACCTATGGCTAACGAACATATCGTATGGATAAGAGCTGCTAGCGTTTCTGCACTGACAACCATTAGCTGTGCCTGTGACAGTTTAGCGGGTTATGTAAAAATGATTATAGCCTAGGACCTTAAATGGGAACATACCTTGTTGATAAGGTCAATACCTAGCAGTCACTTTCAGTCGAATTATATACTTCTTTTGTCACAACAACCGTTTTGAATTAGCTGTCTTGTTCCTTCTACCCACATACGATTCTAAGCGCCAAACACACGCACGCACCTACATGTATATGTGTTGAGTATGGTGTGGAGGTTGTGTGTTGCTACAGGAGGCAAATTGTTGTTAGTATAAATAACGTTTTTGGGAGTATGTGTTCCATTTAGTTGCTTGAGGGGAATACTCTCCACACCGATTCGTTTGCCTTTATTCCTTTAAGTAGGAAATCTAATATCGCTGGGATAAATAACTTTCGAGGCCTGCGGCACAATCCTCATACTACAAATGATTAGTCTAGAAGCAGCAACTATTAAATTTTAAAATTAGCTACAAATAATCTTTAGTATACAGTAACTACAGAGTGACTAAATACATGTGCAATATAGAATCATACAGCTTAATAACTGTTTAAGGCCGATTCAGAGATTTGCAATATACATTGTTCGTGTATAATTAAC
>JAMKCH010041626.1:0-15213 GCA_023653785.1 Ophioderma brevispina
CACCTTAATTCTTTGCAGATCTTCATTTCTGCATTCAGTGCATTATTTTCTTGTTTCCTGCGTATCCATTGTCTTTGAGATTGTTCCATTTCTCCTATGCGAGATTCAAAACTCTTCTCTCATCCTCTTCTCGTGTTCATACTCGTCTTTGAAACTTCTCAAGAACTTGCAAACATGAATAACAGTGCTGGGCTGGTATCAAAGTGACAAATGGACAAGTAGTAGGCCAAGAAAAAAAAAACGTTGGTCTCAGAACACCGACACATTTTGTTTTAAAATTGGTCTTTTAGCGCATTATTTTTTTGTAGGTTTACTCACTTGAAAGATTTTAAAAAAGGAAATTTGTTCAAAATTAAAGTTTCAAATATTTCCTCGAAGTTTAGCAATTACAAAAAATTAAAAATTCACATTAGCATTAGACTTTTCACAAAACAGCAGTGCATCACATTGATGTGCGGTGAGTGAGTATTATTTAGTTGTTTTGAGGTGTTTCTTGACTAGTGGGTGCCTTGGATTGAAAAAGTCCAACAATTTAATATTCATGTTTGTTTGTTTTTTGCATCAAATGGTTATCTGTATGCGACATGTATTATTTTCTCTTGTATTTTTATGAAAGCACCGTCATACTTGGCGTTGTGCCGCTGTTGTAAAAGCGTACGTTCAAATAAATAAATAAAGCAGAAGTTGAAGAAGGAGGGGGGTTGAATACTACTTATTTCTTCCCCTGGAATCATCAACTTCTGTTTGGTAAGTGCTCTCCAAGGTGGTTATTGGTATTGCGGTTCAGCTGGAGTGATCTTTAAGGAAGCCTATTTCATTGCGTAGACTCTCCTCCGTGTGCTCGGAGTTCACCTTCACGGTGATGATGTCTTCGCGATATTGATACATAGCCTTTGTAAAATCCAGCATTTTAAAGAGAGATATACAAATTACCTGGGTTGTTTATGCGGAAAAGCCTAATACACACTCTGTTCTAAACATTTCTCTCTGTCTCGCTCCCCCTCTCTCTCTCTCAACAATCTTTGTACGTCGTATGAAGATTAGGTAGGAAAGTTCATGGAACTTCGGGAACATTGATTATGTTCGGGAACATGATTCAGTTTTCGGGAACATGATTCATGTTTCAGAAACATGATTCATGTTTCAGAAACATGATTCATGTTTCGGGAACATGATTCATGTTCGGGAACATGATTCATGTTTCATAAATCAGGTTCATGAGAACATAAAACTGGATTCATGACACCGGTCATGAATATGGGAAAATGATCGATGTTCAGTGAATTTACATCTCATATCATGAAACCATGAATCATGCTCCTACGATTCAGGAATCATGCTCCTACGATTCAGGAATCATGTTCATAATTATGTATGATTAGGAAATCTAAACATGAACGGGGGATCAGATTCAGTTTCGCATAACTTACCTGTGCCCTTCTCAAGGTTGCGTTTTCTAGTTTGTTTCATTGTACTATAGTCCATCTTCCTTGAATCAGTGACGTCAACGCGTTCAGACAGATGTTTTACATGTGCATTTTGGCACCGCCTTTATACGCGCACGTTTGTAATGCCATGTACATCTATTTATCTTCCTTGACGTCGCGTGAACGTCAACCCGCGTTCAGGCAGAGTTTTACATGTGCATTTTCATACCGCCTTAGTATGCCAGCACTTGTGGTTTATACTAGACCCAATCCCATGCATTTAGTGCACCCCATGCCCTAGGCTAGTAATGCCCCTATTTATCTCCTTGAGTCATTGACGTCAAGCCGTTCAGACGATGTTTTACATGTGCATTTTCATAACCGCCTTAGTATGCCAGCACTTGTGGTTGATACTAGACACCATATGCATTATAGTGCCCCCAATGCCTAGGCTAGTATTTCCATTTTCTTCATGGAGTCAGTGACGTCAACGCGTTAAGGCCGATGTTTTACATGTGCCATTTTCATACCGCCTTAGTATGCCAGCACTTGTGGTTGATACTAGACACCATAATGCCATATAGTTGCCTCCAATGGCCCTAGGCTAGTAATCCCCTATTTATCTCCTTGAGTCCAGTGACGTCACACGTTCAACAGATGTTTTACATGTGTCATTTTGGCACCCCGCCTTAGTATGCCTAGCCCTTGTGGTTGATTGCTAGACTAGACCCATATGCATTATCTCTCTATCTACGTCCGCAGCCGAGATACATCACAATGTAGCGCCAAAATGTCCCTGTTTGTTATTAAGTTTTGGGGATGTCAGATGGATCCTGCTGATGTCTCGAGCAATCACATATCATGTATTTAAGGTGCGACGACCCCTGTTTTGGGCATGGTAACTTCCAACATGTGACTCTGAGACTACTGGTCAATCGCCCGATTACATGTGACCGGCAAATCGTGCACGGCGTTGGGCAACAAGATGAAATTGGAGGGATATCTCCATATATTCTGTGCTTTGGTCTTATATCGCCTATATCCATGCTGCTCAAAGAATCACTCCTCACATAGATCCCTTCTCAGACGGAACCAAACGGTTTTTTCGCAAGTGCAGATCAACACTACCTCAGATACTTGCCCTCATAAGGATCCAGAAGATTGATATTTCCAAGAGAAAAGCTTCAATGGTGTTCGTAGATTTTTCCAAAGCTTTTGACAGTGTTAACAGGGATGTAATGCTGCATATATGCCAACTCGGTGCCCGTGAACTGTCAAGGCAACGGCCCTTTGTGTATATCCCATATAGCTTTGTGCAGACCATGGATTGGCCCACAAAGAGTTCCTAACAACTACTGGAATCCGCCAAGGAGATACTCTTGCACCCTGTCTCTTTGTAGTCGTGGTTGATTACATCCTCAGACAGAGTCTTTGACATCATGAACGACAAAGACTCACCATCAACCCAAGCGTTCCAGACGTTACATGGGTCAGCATCTCACGACCTTGACTACGCAGATGAATATACTCTAATCAGCTGATCTATATTGGTGCACAAGATCTACAACATCCACTGAGAATGCTGCCGACAAAGTCGGCCTACATCTAAATGCCAGAGACGGAATCTATGAACTAATACTGAGGAAGACGATCATCAACCTAGCTGCACGGCAGATGGTAGCCAACGCAAAGAGGTCAGGACTTCCCAGTATTAGGTCCGATGTTGCCGACAGCAAGAAAGACTTCCTGTCCGCAAAGGACAAGCTTGGAATGCCTGCAATAACCTACACCACTTATGGCAATCTGGTCTCTCCTTCAACCCAGCTGAAATTCTTTAGAGCCTGTGTAAGCTTATCCTGTTATTATAGATCTGAGACCTGGACATGAAGAAAGAGCTACAGGATGACTGGATGGCACCTACACCAAGCTTCAGGCGAGTACAAAACATATCCTTGGCGTGAGCACACGATGCATTAATAGTGGCAACCCAATGCCTAGCTGTAATTCCCCTATTTATCTCCTGACCGTCAGTGACGTCATGCGTTCAGACAGAATGTTTTACATGTGCATTTTCATACCGCCTTAGTATGCCAGCACTTGTGGTTGATACTAGACACCATAATGCCATATAGTTGCCTCCAATGGCCCTAGGCTAGTAATCCCCTATTTATCTCCTTGAGTCCAGTGACGTCACACGTTCAACAGATGTTTTACATGTGTCATTTTGGCACCCCGCCTTAGTATGCCTAGCCCTTGTGGTTGATTGCTAGACTAGACCCATATGCATTATCTCTCTATCTACGTCCGCAGCCGAGATACATCACAATGTAGCGCCAAAATGTCCCTGTTTGTTATTAAGTTTTGGGGATGTCAGATGGATCCTGCTGATGTCTCGAGCAATCACATATCATGTATTTAAGGTGCGACGACCCCTGTTTTGGGCATGGTAACTTCCAACATGTGACTCTGAGACTACTGGTCAATCGCCCGATTACATGTGACCGGCAAATCGTGCACGGCGTTGGGCAACAAGATGAAATTGGAGGGATATCTCCATATATTCTGTGCTTTGGTCTTATATCGCCTATATCCATGCTGCTCAAAGAATCACTCCTCACATAGATTACATTCTCAGACAGACAGAACGGTTTTCGCAGGCAGATCAACACTACTCAGATACTTGCCCTCATAAGGATCATAGAATAGGTTTGAGAATTCCAAAGAAAAGCTTCAATTGTGGTTCGTAAGATTTTTCCAAGGCT
The DNA here is from genome assembly GCA_023653785.1 of Ophioderma brevispina. Classification (NCBI taxonomy): domain Eukaryota; kingdom Metazoa; phylum Echinodermata; class Ophiuroidea; order Amphilepidida; family Ophiodermatidae; genus Ophioderma; species Ophioderma brevispina. The sequence goes on from JAMKCH010041626.1 coordinate 4,190, forward strand.
TTTTGACAGTGTTAACAGGGATGTAATGCTGCATATTCTTCGTTCTCTCAACTACGGTGCCCAGGATGAAGACTGTCAAAGGCAGAACTCCATCATGTATGATAACCCTTATAGCTTTGTGCAGACCAATGGATTGGGCCCCACAAGGAGTTCCTACCAACTACTGGAATCCGCCAAGGAATACTCTTGCTCCCTGTCTCTTTGTAGTCGTGGTGATTACATCCTCAGACAAAGTCTTGACATCCTGAACGACAAAGCGCCTCACCATCAAACCCAGCGTTCCAGACGTCACAAGGCAACCTCTCACAGAACCTTGACTACCAGATGAATCTAGCTCTAGACAGCTGATCTGATATGTGGTGCACAAGATCTACACATCACTTGAGAAATGCTGCATACAAAGTCGGCGCTACCTCTAAATCCCAAGAAGACTGAATATATGACTATCAAGCGGAAGACGCTCATCAACCTATCTGCACATCAATTGGTAGCCAACTCAAAGAAGTCAAGGACTTCAAGTATCTCGGTCCTAGTTGCCGACAGCAAGAAGACTTTCCTGTCACGCAAAGGACAAGCTTGGAATGCCTGCATAACTACACAACTTATGGCAATCTGGTTCCTCCATCAACCAACGAAATTCTTATAGCCTGCGTTAGAGAGTATCCTGTTTATATGGATCTGAGAGACCTGGCCATGAATGCAGAAAGAGCTACAGGATGACTGGATGGCACCACACCAAGCTTCTTATGCGAGTACAAGCATATCATGGCGTGAGCACAAGACTGCTTATAGGGGCACCCATGGCCCTAGGCTGTCATGCCCCGATTATCTTCCTTGAGTCATTGACGTCATGCGTTCAGACAGATGTTTTACATGTGCATTTTCATACCGCCGCCTTAGTATGCAGCACTTGTGGTTGATGCTAGACACCATATGCATTATAGTGCACCCAATGCCCTCGGCTAGTAATTCACTTTTACTTTGAGTCAGTGACGTCAATGCGTTCAGACAGATGTTTTTACCATGGCATTTTTTTCATACCGCTTAGTATCCAGCACTTGTGGTTGATGCTAGACCCCATCTGCCTAATAGTGCACCCAATGCCCTCGGCTAGTAATGCCCCTATTTAATCCGTCCTTGAGTCAGTGACGTCATCGCGTTCAGACAGATGTTTTACATGGCATTTTTCATACCTTCATAACCGCCTTATATGCCACAAGCACTTGTGGTTGATGCTAGACACCAATGCATTATAGTGCACCCAATTCGCCCCTAGCTAGTAATGCCCCTACTTTATCTTGCTCGAGACAGTGACGTCAATGCGTTCAGACAGATGTTTTGCATGTGCATTTTCATACCATACCGCCTTAGTATGCCAGCCACTTGTGGTTGATGCAGACACCATACATTAATAGTGCACCCAATGCCCTCGGCTAGTAATGCCCCTATTTATCTATCTTCCTTGAGTCAGTGACTCATGCGTTCAGAACAGATTGATTAATACATGTGTCCTTTTCTACCGCCTTAGTATGCCTGCACTTGTGGTTGATGCTAGACACCATATGCATTATAGTGCCCCAAGCCCTAGGCAGTAATGTCCCCTATTATCTTCTTGAGTCAGTGACGTCATCGCGTTCAGACAGATGTTTTACATGTGCCTTTTCATACCGCCGTCGTATGCGCACTTTGGGTTGATGCTAGACACCATATGCATTATAGTGCACCCAATGCCCTCGGCTAGTAATGCCCCTATTTATCTTCCTTGAGTCAGTGACTTCAATGCGTTCAGACAGATGTTTTGCATTGCATTTCATACCGCCTAGTAGGCAGCACTTGTGGTTGATGCTAGACACCATAATGCATTATAGTGCACCCAATGCCCTCGGCTAGTAATGCCCCTATTTATCTCCTTGAATCAGTGACGTCAGTGCTTTCAGACAGATGTTTTTACATGTGCATTTTCATACCGTCCTTCGTATCCAGCACTTGTGGTGATCTAGACCCCAATGCATTAAGTGCACCCAATGCCCTAGGCTAGTAGGCCTATTTATCTTCCTGAGTCATGATTGCAACGCGTTCAACAGAATGTTTTACATGTGCATTTTGGCACCGCCTTTATATGCCGCCGTTTGTATGCCAGCGCTTTGAATCATGGCCCGCGATTTAATGCGCACCACTACATATAACAACTGACGTCACTGACTCAAGGTAAAAGCACCTATCGCATTTGTTTTCTTTTGAAAATTTCTCATTGAAATAATATCCTCCTTTTCAAAACAAGAATTACATACTATTTTTACAAGGATGTGCGTCATTATGAGCCATGCCCCATTAGGCTGGAGCTAATTTTAGGCTCTTCTGCCCTTAAACTACGAATGCATTGTGGACAACCTGTGTGTTGATGGTGGGTGGTGGGTTATTTGTCGTCTTACCTCTATTGTCTTGGCAATTGGAAGTCCTCACTCCTCACTATGGATGTTGTGTAGTGTACGTTGCCTCACTTCTTTTCTTTCTGTAATTTCCTGAACGCTATTTGTGTGCAAATACATGAACGAAAAATACATAACAAATATACATGAATGACAAAAATGATTGACTTACATACTCTCGCACCATATTCCAATACTACTGACTTACAAAATTGGGGCAAATAAATGCTCCCCCCCATTTTGGATTTTCCCCAAATAGCTCGGCAACTCCAAAATCTAGTATCGAACATTGGGCGTCCTTCCCCCCTGGTCCCATGCATAGGCCATACAATCGTCGCTTACCCATTTTTTGGCTGTCCCTTCCTTATACCAGACGCGTTCAAACCCATTCATGAATAGGCCTGCCCGATCAATAAGCATACTGTGATCTTGGTCTGGTCGTCTGGTTCGCGTGCACAAATAAATTGCAGACGCAGGAATTTACTCTCTGCAAATTCCTAATTATTCTCTACTTCTATGCCCCCCAAATGGCTCCAAACTAGTTATTTTTGAATAATCTTCAATAACAGTCCTGATGAACTTTTTTTTCCTTCAAATAATGCTCCAAACTGTTCATGACATCCAATTTGGGAGGTCTCTTTGTAACTTTTGGGCCCAGATCCACCCCCTACCCACTACCAAAATTTCATCAGCATATGATAAGAAATGTAGCCCTGATAGTCAAAACACATACAAAATGGAGACTACATTCCTTGCAATCACAGCGTGCATGCGCACCCTAGTGCTGAACGGTAAATTAACAATTTTGTTGACTTTGGACAATGCTGGAATTAATTCTCGGACAAAATCGAAATAGCCAGCGTGGAGTGTGTTAACCGGTAACGACAGCAAACATAGCAACATGCGAGATTGGTCCAAGTAACGCAGAATCACTGCGCAGCTGATGCCGCTTACACAGGGTGTGTACGGATTGTCCGAGAAATAAATCCACCAACTATAAATACACAATATGTTTAGCATCCCCATATTTCCAATGGATATAATCCAATGGCTGTTCCATTATAATCTAAAAGACCCCGATTTTAAATGCTACTCACAGGGGAGGGCGGCCAAGAAATCCAAATTTCAGACGTCGCCATTGGTTTAACACGTAAAGTGAAATCTTGACGAAAAATTCTCAATTTTTTTATATGTTGTTTACAATCAAGAATCACTCCACTGGAAGGGTTATTTCTGAATTTTTTTGTATGAATAATGGGACGGGACGAGGTCGTATGTGGGTCATGGGAACATGGGTCATGGAACACCCATGACTGACCCACATCAAAGCACCCAAATTGAATTGTGGTTTGCACTCACTATTGCTGTATTTCTTTAACATTTATTGTGAGTTGCTATAATGAATGAGGCTTGGCCGCCACCGCCTGGCTACTCAGAATTTGCTTACCTCCTGATAAATCTGTTCCCTGGTATTTAACAGCATCGTCTGCAAGAAAAGGGAAATTGGGTAAGACATTGAGCTGGCTAGGTTCTCATAGAACAGCTAAGGGTGGTTCTCATAGCAAGTCAATTTATAGCTAAATTTAACCAAAGCATACAGAAATGAGGTGGTACTTGAACCACTAATTGTTGCTTGTTTTCACGATGCACTAGCGGGAAGTTACACAATCCTGATTCTAAAATTTTTAAAATATTCGCTGTCCTTGGACCGCTAGTGTCATCTGCTATCGCGGTTTGTGAATGGGGGCCAGCCAAAGGGCAATAGGTCAACAAGGTCACATGATGTCACCAAGGCACATAGGTCACAACAGGTCACCCCACCCCGGACACTCCTTTCCAATGTGGAAAAATGGATGCGACAGTAGTGATTGCATGTTCTCTTTTTCGTGTCTGCGAGCACCCAAGTACCCAATAAAATGCTCAATTTTCTCACCAGTCCTAGTTTCGACCCATTAGAAGACAAAACAGTACTTGACCCTCTGATACAAAAACATTCATAGAACCCACTTGTTTCGGAGATATTGAGATTTAGTTTCATTTAACCACATTCTCTTGAGGGACTGATAACTGTTAGTCCTCTCACACAGTACCATTATATCTTTTAAGTCTGTGACACAGACTCACCGTGAGATAATTTCTGAGCAAATTTTTACTTTCTGCTCTGCCGTAGCGATCTACTTTCTCACTCTCTGTATACCTGAATCTAATGACCTTTGTCCTTGGTATATGACCTTAATCCTACCCTTACCCCTAACCTAGGGTGTATCTATGACCTGAGTTTTGTGGCATGAGTTAGGTGTCTATGCACAAGCAATTTGAAAAGGTAACCGAAACTTTAAAACACACACACACATATATGGACCGATATCTAGAATTTGGATCTATATGCTTTTTCCTGGACTAGTACAGGCTACCAAATATTACATGAAGTTTTTAAACATCATAGAAAGCTTTTCCAGTGGTTTTCAAGATGTTCTATGCTGCAATCTGAGCCAAAATACCCCTTCTTTGCATTTGCTCATCCCTCTCCCTCCCCCACTTCACAAATTTCTAATAGTTCTCTGATCCAAATAAATTGGCCAATTTTAAGATTTCCCGATCTTTAAATTTCCTTACCAATTTGGTCCGGAATTTCATTTTGTGATCGTAGATACTGCTGTCGTAGATCTGTCAAGAATTTCTCAGACTCCTGGTTCTTATTAGTTGCTGTAACAATCTGTAAACAAATATGGAAAACATTACACTAAAAAGGATTAGTGTTTATTTGTTTTATTTTTTTGTTTGATATATTTATTTATTAAACCTTGGATATATAAGCCAGACAAGCCCAATAGATGACATAGCACTAAATTAAATGGATTTTTCCCCTCAGGTTTTGGGGATCCTGAACGAGTAGTCAGGTACCCATGTTGTTAAAAAAAAAGTGGGACTCAGCTGCTATTGCAGGACTACCGCTAGGGGCATCAAATTCACACATCAAATTCACAACACCTCTTCTAGTCCTACTGGTAATTAAATGCAGCTTATGATTGTGACTGGTCCAGTGATAAAATTAACCTAAAATTCTGTCAGGGCAAAATTGACCTGCACGTGTGTCATTTTCCTACAGTAGCACAGTGTTATATACTTGTAATACTTGATTCTTTAAAGATATTTGTTATTTATATGTTGAACATTGGTCCCGTTGGGTTAGGCCTATATTTTCACTGAAAACTGGTATATCGGTACGGAAAACTGGTCCGTCAGGGATTATATTTTCACTGAAAATTGAAGCCTGGTTAGGGGTTCACTTTAAGAACCCTGGAAAACGAGCATGGGTACCCAACAAACCCTAGAGAACCCCTCCCCATGGACTGGTCATTTTTCATATTGTACAGGTGTTCAGAAAGAATTACACCTAACTATTGATGAACATAACTTCAAAAGTGAGTTATCCCATTTGATAAAATTAAAAAGAATCTTAAACCACAACATTTTTCACTATTTAATGTAAACAGCAATCGATTCGGTTCAGTAGTTTGAAGAAAAAGCGAAGGTACCAAAGGTCAAGGACACTTCCTCCAAGTTGTAATAAGTGATTCCGACAGAACAGGTGAGAATAATCATAATTATTTCAAAATTTCAGGTCTAAGGTGGGTAATCCTGTCAAAGCTTGATCTGTCGATGTGTGGCACATTGTTACGTCTCAGCCTTCCAAAGCGACTCTTGTTCAAATTTTGACTTGCACCCGTTTCATGGTACTTCTAGCATTGTTCAAAATGTCTTCTTGCAAGGAGGATTTCTGACAAGAAGTAAGGTTATGACAGTTTCGGCATATCTGAAAACCACAAATGCCTTTGTATGGGCGACAAACGCAGGAAGTTTGAATTTGCACTCAAATAATGGCCTTTATATAAAATGTAGAATCTACCATATTTTTGGAATAAGATGTTAATTTGAATAAAAAATGTGAATAATCTTATGTTCAGTTTATCCACCTGTAAAAAGTAATAAACTTCTCAATTCATTATATGCAGGCCACCACCTAGTTCAAATAACTATATTTCACATTTTCGACAGATTTTAATTGGTGTTGTTTTCTAATCAAGATGATCATTCTTGTTATTTACCAGGTTTGTTTTTCTTCTTGTATTTCTATTATAATTGTCACGGTAATGTTTATTACTATAATTAAAAACAAACAAAATGGTATTGAACTCACAAAAATATTAAACAAGGGCGTTCTGGGGAATGAAAGAAGACAGTGAACCAGATAACACGAGATCAGCGGTGTTATCATCAAATGCATTATTGTGAGCATACTTGGAAGGAAGTGTCAATTGACATGTGTGACATAATCGCTTATTTCTTCAAATACTGACGATCGAGATGATGTATACATAAATGTTTAAAAGTATTCGTGGTGTCAGATTCGTTTTTAAATTCTCAAATGTGATACTTACTTGAAGTTATGGTTGCCTATAGTTAGGGTTAATTCTTTTGAGCACCTGGTACTTTATAAAAGTGAATGGTATGACTTCAATACACCAGTGACCTCTGACCTCTTATATCTGATGTATTACTTCGATGGTGAATGGCCACCTTTTCAATGGATAACAGGAACATGGAAGAATTGCAAAACCCTCTTTTTCCCTAATTTCTTAATTGCTATCATGAGCACTTTTTTATAGTTGCTGAAAAAGTTTTCTGAATGTGGTATATCTGTTGCAGGTCACAGTGGTGCACTCTCAGTGAGGCGTACATAACAATTGCGTACACACCCCAGTGCGTATGATGTGAAGGTAGTAGGTCACCTTCCGCATTTATTTTGGTGTTTTGTGTTCTTTATTTTCGGGATAAATCTGTCGTCAACTTCCTGGGAAAAGATTGGCCAATACAGAGTAGGAAAGGAGCCGTATGAATGCATTGCAGTCAAACATGTGATACTTACGTCTGGAAGCATTGTTTTATGTTACTGTCAGGCATTAGTTTTGAGTTAAAGTTAAGAGAATTTCCTGACTAATTAGAAACACGAATTTTACAGTAGAAACACTGCCTCAAAAGAGTGCTGGTGTCACTAGGATTAAATGATACTTTATTTTTAAAATTGACCCAGGTGTTTGATTTATAGTGTTATGAAGTTTTCCCCAAATGATTGTAATTTGACTCCGCGGTCAAAGGTCACCCATTTGAATTGGGGAAGTAACCTTAAGCACCATATTATGACCCCAAAATCATGCAAATACACAAAAATGCATAAAAAATCAATTGCATTGTTCATTTTCACCAAATTTGAAGGGTATTTAGAGCAACAGTGCATGTGAGATTCAAGCATACATAAAAATGTTGCCATCAAGTAATTAATTTGCCATAATTATGGCCTATTTGCAGGGGAAATTTTGGATATTGTGATGTTTCTGCAACATCGGGGAATTATATAAAACACAAAAGTGCATAAAAAATCAATGCCCTTGTTCATTTTTCGCCAAATTGGAAGGGTTATTTAGAGTAAAAGTACAAGGAGACTTAAATCATTAAATAAAAATGTTGGCATTCAAGTAATAATTTGCATAATTTGCCTAATTTGCATAAATAATATAATTGGCAATTTTGATGGTTCTGCGACTATAGGTGAATTTATAACCACACAAATCGATAAAAAAAGAATTGCATAGTTTAATTTTCAACCGATTTGAGTTGGTTAATTTTGAATTAGGATCCAAGTGGCCCTTAATATAAAATAAAATGTTGAGACCAAGGACTCTTTATTAATAATTTGCAGAAATTAGCGATAATTTGCATAAAAAAGGCTGTATTTTGAGTTATGGGTCATTTAAAAACCCTTTTCTTGTGTGACAAAAGTGTAAAGGCTAATTATGTTCTAACCCAAGTCAGTTTATAGTTAATAATAAACACACTTAGAAGATACAAATAAAGTGCTAAGCATATTGAGTGCACATTGCTTAATTCATAAATTATGTACTTTTTGTTTCAAAATGCATTCATTTAAATTCAGTGTTTTGAATACTATGCAAGTATAAAAAAAGGCTTTTTTTAGTGTCAAGTATAAAAAGGTCTTTATAGACCTCCTTCCCAAATGAGAAAGTTGGAAAAGATTGTTAGGATATATTCTATAAGTATATGCATAATATGAGGATAATTTGCATAATTAGAGCAATTATTTTGTGTTGTGTGTTATCGCAAAACTTCAAAATGTATGTTTTGCTTGTAGTTGTGTTGACAACTTTAAAAATCAGAAAATGTTCAAGATCTTTTGCAAGTCAGGCTACATGGTTTTATGAAGTTGAAGAATAAAAAAAACTATATATAGTGTTAAAAATGGGGACTTCCCATAATTTGTTTTTTTTGTTAATACAACTAGCATTATTAAAATAATCAAAACTGTGTTTTTTTACATTGTGACAGAAAAACAAGTATCCAGTGGTTACCGATTAATAAGTTAATACTGGACCTGCTTTGAATTCTGTTGTGTTTGATGTACATTAAAAAAATCATCAGTGCATGCATAAAATCTTATGTTTCAGTAGCAATATGTTGTGTATTATTATTAAAATCCAAGATTAAAGAAGTAGCTCGCTCATTTTACGCCTAATCCGGGTACCGATGCCCAAAAGCAAAATGACTACGGAACATGGAGAGATTAGAATGGCAAAAGTGTACGTTAAATTTGCGTTTTAAAACAGGCAGAGATAGAAGCGCAACTGCTGACCTGAGCTGATAACATGAACACACAGCGTGGGCTTGCAATCGACATGCGGCTTATGGACCCAGTGTGGGGATTTACCCTGCTTAAAGGTCAGGTTGTGCTAATTCTTTCACATTTCAAAGACATATTCTGCACACATTTCATGGCCAAGATTCTTGTTAATAAATGATTTGGTCTGAAAAGCTTGAATTGAATTTAACAAACCCCGTCGGACTCTGAGAAAAACACAAGTTCATGCACGGTAAGACCGGAGTAAGACCACGCTGCAAGGCCTAAGCACGGAGTAGTAGTATATCTGTTGTGCAGAGCAAACGGAGCGTGAATCATGACAGGCAGAGGGTTTACGCGTAAGCTGCCTTGGAGAGCACACTTGTTTGTGTTGAGGGGGGTTGAGGTTAGAAAAATCCATTTCGTTTTGTTAATACAGTCGAATTTAAAAAAATACCTGCGTTGTATGTACAACATATCCTCTAGGTGCAAAAAAGTCCGAGAGAAAATGAAAGCATTTAAATGTTCAAATGGGACATGATCCCAAGGGAAACCCTAGTTTAAAGAAAGGGTACAGTTGAAAGATAATTTGGCACAAGCATCAATTAGTATGTACAATCCATCTTATGATGACCACCTAATACTTTGATTGACACATTATGCGTACACAGACCTATCTATTTGACACAGAAGACATGGCTCCCCCTTCTCGCCAAGGGCTTCGTACTCAAAACACGCCTCTGAGTGATCTGGTTGAGGCGTTCTGACAAAGACTAGGAAGTGTGGTATTAGAAAAAAGTTCTGAGTGATTAAGGAGTGATTCTTGACTAATTCTTTTTGGAACATGTGAAGAAACAGTAAGGAGTGTTAAATACTCTCCTGATCTGAGCATCTTCAGCTGCCTTCTTCAAGCTCACTCCAGTACACTCTTAGACTTGTTCATTGGAAACTGAGATTTTCTGGCTATGTTCCTTGGTATTAAATACAGAGAATGAAGATGCCTTTAGGTTTCATTGTTATTTTAAAGTGTATTAATTTGCACGATGATTCAAAAGTCAAATGCCGAACTAGAACCCAGTATCTTTTAGCATTAGGCTCGTTCGTTAGTGCAAGTCAAAATCAAAGTGGAAAATTCCGTCTGTAAACAGCTGATAGTTCATATCCAGGTGAATCAGGACTGGAATTCCTCACACAGTCATCTATGATGTGGCTAATGGTGTGACTCTCCACAATCGCAGTTGGTGAAAGTTCTACTCCAATCTTGTGAAGAAGTTCTTTGTACGACCAACGCCAGTTATGAGTCTGTTGAGGTTGACCATGCTGTCCTATCAAGGTCACAGCCTTTGGGCTTGCTAGCTGGCTGTCAACAACTGCTTTAGGTCAAAGTAGAGGAACCATTGCCTCATACCATTGTATTGATCCAGGATGATCGATAGGATACTGTGACTTCAGTGAGAAAGATAGAGGCAGGGTCTGGAAAGAGCACGGGAGAGAACATGAATGAGGAGATGAATGGGATCAGAGGGTGGAGACTGATGTGGTGGCCGGGCCGTTGAGAGAGTCAGTCAGGAAGAAGTGGTAAATGCAATTGGAGAAATGAAAACAGGAAAAGGCTGATGACCCTCGGAGTGAGTGTTGAGATGTTATTGCGAGTGGGAGATGGGCTTGGTGGGATGATGGAGTTGTGTCAGGTAGATGGAGGGAGGAATGCCGGGGAGGGGCTGTGAGTGTGTTAGTTCCAATTTTTAAGGGAAAAGGGGATGCAATGAGCTGTGGTGCATATAGGGTGTGAGTTGTTGGAGCATGCGATGAATTGGGAGAGGGTACTAGAGAACGGAATTCGGAGGATAGTGAAAGTGGATGCGAGGCAATTTGGTTTTATGCCAGGGAAGGGAACGAAC
>JAMKCH010041627.1:0-12564 GCA_023653785.1 Ophioderma brevispina
CCAATCTTATAACGTATGGTGAACAATTACATAATGAGTCCCCACTACCCAGGTGAAGTGAATCCATGCATAATTTTGAATTACGTAACAATGCCTTTTGTTGCGAGCTATAAAATGGCAGACATCTGTTGTTTGCTCCTTTTCCCTGCTTCAAGCCGTTGTGCAAGGAGCCATTTTTTCAGAGCTGATTGTTACCTTTACAACAAAAACTGACACAGATGTTTCCTAGGCTATGCCTCGTCCAACGTCATTGTCAATACGCAAAAGAGTACTTGCACTCCGACGGGAAGGGTACAAACCAGCCAGAGTCGCTAATTTCCTCGGAATATCGCAGAGTACGGTCTGTAAAATACTCAGATATCATCGAGAGGTGGGTCATTTGAAGCCACGAAAATCTTCAGGACGACCACGATTGACTACCAGACGAGATGATCGCCGACTGCTTAATCTGTGCCGCAGAGCCTGGAAAATGCCAACGAGCCGGCTTCGTCGTTGTGGAGAAGACACTATAGAATCAACGTTTTCCTCCAAACTGTAGATCGGAGATTGCTTCAACATGGTTTCCGAGCAAGACGAATGACCAAATGTCCACGCCCAACCGTTCACCATAGAGTTGATCGACTTCGCTGGGTTAGGGAACACAGAAGATTACAGCTCAGACACTGGCGATATGTTGTGTTTATTGGCGAGATCCGCTACAAGATAGCGGACAAGATAGCTCTATCAGTTAAGCGCTCGACTCCAGTGTATTGTGCTCATCCATTATAGGCATGCGTTCGAGCCCTGTGGGATTCGGCTATCTTGTAATTTCTCTGGACAAGAAATGAACCCCTTGGTTGTCTCGATTTACCAATGCGATATTAGGGAAGCTGGTCCCTGCTGCGATGGTTATCTCGATGTATGTTTGCTGATAAGGGAAAGCGCTGATCCTGATCTGCTGCATCCCTTGAAATGATGCTAAATGGTTTATGGTATGGTTGGGCCACAGTGATCACCGGCTAAATAGCAAATAGCATTAGAGGCCAAATAGCATAAGACGCTATATAAATCGCTGCTATTATTATTATTATATCCTTGACCATACAAAGGGTTCGTCGATTACGTGGTGAGAACCTCCGCGATGACTGTATTCAGAAATCGACAAGGTGGTGGCGGCTCAGTGATGGTATGGGGCGGTATCCATTATGGAATATAAACATCACTGGTGGTCCCAGATGGAAACATGAACGCCGTCGTGTACCTGGACATTCTGGAAAACAACGTCTGCCCACTTGCAAGAAGAGTTTAATGTAAAAATTTCGGTTCAGACGACAACGCCACGCCGTAAAGGGCCGCTGTAGTGAGCATTTCGTGAGGCCAGAGGGGGGTGGAGCAGATTACCATGGCCTGCTTGCTTCTCTGATATGAACCATATCGAACATGCTGGGATGCCTAATAGGCGAGCCATCAATTACTGGCACAATCTTCCTCAAACGCTACAGGATTTAGCTCAGCCTTGACAGAGAGTCGGAGCTAGTCAATTTACATCATAAAACAACTTATGGATAGTGGGCGACCGTTGACCCACTGATTCATACCAGGGATGGCCATACTCGATGTTAGTGACTGATTGACATTTAAAAACAGTACTATTGAACATTTATAGTCACCCAAAAATGTGTTATATGTAAAAATGCTGATGTGAAAAACTTTGTAAACAAAAATCCTAAATATGCTGTTCAAATACCCCTTTGCTTCAGGCTAAGGACACACAATTTGTAAAAGTGGGGACTAGGTTAATGGTGAGATGTCGGGAAGGATTGACCATTAAAGTGGGTGTGGCGATATAAACCCATAAATTAGTGTCTAAATACACTCGCACTTGAAGAATCATTTCATTAAAAAAGGGTAACCTATTTTTATGCCAACGTTATGAGCACAGTGTAATTAGTTAAAAAGAGACAAATACGGAAATAAGAATCTTTACGTTCAAACGGGAGAAGCGAAAAAAAACAAATGCTAGGTTCAAACGGAGTCCCTTCTTGTATCATGTTTATACACCTTAGTAGGCAAATAGGTGAATATTGCATCGAAGAAAAGTTCTCTAAACCTATCAACCGAAATCTATATACATGCTGCACAAGTACAAAATACATTCAAGAAACACTATATAGAGCATTGTCTGATGTAGCAATCTTTTATTTATCGGTGTAATTTATACTTGCAAATGCGGCTGGGTCTCAACATGCATCAGTTCTAAACAAACTGAGTGTACTAGTTCTATAGAGATACCCGCAATCGCAATAAAGAATGAATTGTGACGACACTATAAAAAAAGAAACATTTGCAGTCAGCGTCCGTGGGCCAACTCAAAGAACTCTCTAATAATAGGTAATCATAGCCCCTCTGAAGTATGTCCCGGGCTTCCATAGACAATAAGGCAAGAAAGCTTGAAACCAGTGTTTGCGTGCAGAGTTGGCTGCTTTATCTGTACGTCCCAAATCCAGCACTGATTCAGGGGACTTGTGCGTTATTAATTAATGATATACGCCACCGTATGAAAAATAAAACAAAAACAGGAGAACCTTTTAAACTTTTGTAAGCAATTAATTTTCAAACGTTGTCGCTTATACCTTACAACATTGAAGCATGCAAAGTTGCTCAAGGAGAGACGTGAACCTGTAGTAGTTCAGAGAGATGTGCAATATTGTGATTAGAAGTATTCAGTATTGGTTACACATTAGAGAAAGGAAGAAGAATGATTACAGAATTTATATATAAAATGATCCTTAAACCACAATTTTCAGAAGTGTTACGCAAATCACGACTTTTTTATCATTTTTATAAGCCAATATTTACGCAGAATCGGCACAAACGTTGCAATTTAATCTAGTATATTCCTGACCCCACTTTAAAAGAAATTTCTCCACAAAAGCATCTTGGGCTCATTGTACTGTAAGGTAAGATAATGATGTGTCAGGCGTGCACTGGGCACTGTGGCTTGTGGTATAGTACTCCTAATGCGACTCTCATGTGGTATCTTTCAATTTTGAAACTATACAATCAATCGTTTTATGGTTGAATTTGTAGTTAACCTTGAACGTGCTTGTGAATAAACATTTAATTAGCCATGTTTCGAATTTAGTAATAAAAACATCTGATTTAATCTGCTGAAAAAAAAATCTGCAATGTCTTTCAGATTAACTGCAGGTGGGTAATAAAAAAGTAATAAATACGTTCCGTGGAAATAGTAGACACCAAGTCCAGCTGCAATGTCATTGGGAAATTTTGAGAAAAACTTGAACATGCAAGTCAAAAATCCAAATTTAGTACAAAAGATTGGATAAGGCATGTTTCTCATGGATCTTTTAGTGGACATGGTGCACCCATTACTGAACATTTATGAACCGTTCAAAGCGGGGCAAGGCTCACGCGATTAAAAAAAAAGGTTCCAGAAAGTATAGACCGTATTCAATATGGAACGTCAGCCACCAAATGTGGTGGACAAGATGCATACATTTCCAGGATACAATACATTAAGCTGTCAATCGATCCCGGGATCGATCCATGTTTAGCGAAGTTGCACAGGGATCATTGAGAGGTGAATGTATTGTAGTCTGGAATGTGTAATTCTTGGTCCACCAAACATGGTGGCGACGATATTACGTCTATACTGGGCTGAACCAGCGAGAAAAACTGTGCTTGAGTATTGATGTTGCCACTCCCTTAAACAGATGGCTATTGAAGGTATTTGTAACCAATTTTGTCTATTTCAAACGGCACTGAGCGGTATTACTATTTTTGTTGCACATCGCGATTGACGTAGGGCTAATACCAAGGCCATACCCAAGAAACCCACACAACTTTCGCGCTCGCGCGCGAGCTCGCACAACATATATAAATACAATGCGAGCTACCACATACTACACAGCGAGCGAGCGCAAACCACAAAGCACAAACATACTGTGATCTATGTGCTACACTGGGTGGATAGGGGAATAACATGTGTTAAATCCGGTTTTATTGAAGTTTCCAACGTGGACTCGATCGAAATTACGATTGACTACGTAAGTTTTTAGAATGGAAAGTTTTCTACGAATGAAAAGACACGTACGCCGAGTTTAATCGCGTCTTCAAATCAGTTTGTCTCAGCCCGCTTGACTATGAAGTTCCAACGTAAATTTTACAAACCATAAGCTCTAAACGATGGAAAGTAGGTTGTAAAATTTCGCCGAGTGATGTCACCCAAAGCAAAAAAAAAAAATTAGCTAGCAAATATAGGCAGTAAACGTGTTGAAGTTTCAAATCGCCAAAATGTCATAAATTGTTACTCTTGTTGTCATGGTTACCATAGACCCTGTGATTGGCATACCATTTTAACAAATGTAATGAAGGTACATCTTAGCATTTGCATAAATGGTCTGAAGCGCAACAAAGTCGAACTACACGTAAAGCAATATCAGTATTTTTTTTGTGAAATTAAAAAAGCCCATTTGTCTTTGAATGCTAGTTGTCTAGGTCACATGAACCACCTACACTGTCAAAAATGATCTTAAATAACGGCGTTTGACTGTTAGCCGGGACTCAAAATGTGCAAATAACTGTAAAAGGGGACTCGAAAAACGTGCAAATGATGTAAAAAACGTTTTGTTTTAACTGTTTTGATGAGTCCCAGCTGCAGGTTTAAACGCTGTGATTTAATGAACATTTTAAAACAGGGTATATTACTGTTCTTGTGAAAAAACAGAAACCGTTTTAAAGAGGTCTTGAAGATGCCATCTATGGTAAACCAAAGCAATAAAAATAATAATTTCTTGACAAAACTGGGTGTGTTACGCCAAGCCCTTACAAGGAGGGTCTTTACTACAAACAATTTCAAATACAACAATTGAAAAAATGGGAAGAAAAGGACTCGAATTCTTTACATGTTGAAGAAATCGTGACTGCTAGTGGCTTTCATTAGTGGTTAATTAAACCTTAATAACCCTGAAATATAAATTAAAGGGTAATTCATAGCAAGTGAAGTAGTACTTTCATATTGCGACAGTTTACAACAGGTGCGGGCAGTAACTGTCTTTAGGGTAAAATAAAACCTTTACGTTAGGTTATTTGAATAGGAAATATGGCTAATCTCGCCATTTCTTAATCATTCATTCTGCCTGCTTGAGCTGGGATAACGTTGTATCCATTGACATAAGGTATCCACTTGACCATCAAGATGGAACTTACTGATGCCGTTTTACAGCGACCCACCCATACGTTATGACGATATCAAGGTCTCGCTGACTCGTTCTGTACGTAATTGTTCCCGCAAAATTTAAATGTTGTTGTATGCAATTAATTGCATTCTTTTTTAAAATTATTCATATATAATTTTTTGCCACTTTTAGCAGTTTTTACCATGGGGCGTTGTCGTATTTTTGATGGCTCAATTCAGGTCGGGTTTAGGTGGTTAATATGATAAGTTTAACAAATGGCTGAATATAACATATATCCTAGGGAATTATTTTTTTTTCTTTGAATCAAGGTTTTAAAATTAATCCAAAAAAACTGTGTTTCTCTTGTGCAAAAAACTGCAAAAGATATTCCGTCAAACCTGATTTCATACATCGCATTGTAGTGTCGATTCCGTGTCACTAAATACATTGGACCTCATTTGCATATATAGTCAAGCTGCGGTCTGAGAGTCAATTCAAAGTGTTAGTTTTGCCACAAATCGATACAATGATGGGCTGCGTATTCTTGTAATCTTGTTCGTGTTTTATCAACCTAAGAGCTGTGACCTTTTTTACTACAACATTTTTGGAGGTGGGCCCCCTTTTGTGGCTCAATGCAATCGATAAAAAAAATACCCAATTTTTTACGCCCCCGAATACCATTGGCGTATCCAATGGAGGAGGGGCAGGGGTAAAGCTGCCCCCACACACAATAAATCGAGGGGGAGCCAACAAAAAATGGGAAGGAAGAGGAAAGAGAAGAAAGAGAAAGAAAAAAAGAGGGAAGAAGAAAAAGGGAAAAAGAGAGCGAAAAATAGAGAAACAGGGAAAAGGAGAACGGGCAAGGAGGAAAGAAAGGTAGGAAGAAAGAAAGAAATAAAAAAACCAAAAACGTTAAAAAAAAAAAGAAAACGGGGAAATTTGTGCTCTGAAATGAAACATAATTTTCGCTTCTACTATGGCAAACCCAGGATCTTACGAGAGCTCCGCCCTAGGACCCCACCCTCGACCATTAATCTCCCTCATGCAAGTACTCACAACGAATCGGATCTCTTGGATCGTAGCCCCACCCCCGAGTCAGCTGGCAACACCCACTGGGCACATTACGGGCAGCATGGTACGGGTAGGATACCGTAATGTCATTAAAATGTGGCTTAATGATCGTTATTATAAATCCAATGTGAAGAATATAAATTACAAAAACAATTTCAAAATTCTGATATCTTTAAAGAGTGCTCTTAAGATGCAATAAAGTCTCTATGCCTACTACATGGCTCGTCGTTCAGTTTCAGTTTGGGTTAATTTTAGCGACTTTTCATGCAGACCACGGGGGGGGCGGGGGAATTTTTCTGGGGGGCGTGGGAAATCTTGATCTTTTGCCTGTTTCTGGGTTACAGGCATGTAGTTATTAGTCCAAGAAAATTGAACGGTTTGACCTGGAAAAAATGCTATCAAAGGTTTTTTTTGCACAATGCATTGCTTAAGGACCTAAATGATATACTAAAAGTCCGAGGAATCCGAGTTGCAGAGAAATAGGCCTAATTTGCAAAATTCAAAATGGCCGCCATTTGATTGGATTTGTTAATATCTCGAGTTCTGAGAATCGTAGCAGAATAATTTCGGTACCTATAACCATGTTTTCAAGTTCTGTGAAAACATTATGAAGTATATAGCATAGAGATTTTTGTTTGGGCGAATTTGAATAAATAAATCCAAATGGCCGCCATTTTGACAGATTTTTGTCCACATCTCGAAATATGAGTCACAAAGAAAGTCTAATATTGTGTCTATACACATTAAGTTGCAGATCAATTTATTGCAATTGAATTGCAAAGTGAATGATGAGACATCTTCCTTCCTTTAATTGCATAAATAAAAAATGGACAAGCCAAGCAAAGCCAATGGTAATAATGGGGACAATAATGATACGTCTTAAGATTCGTGGCAATTTAAATTGCCAATATTATGGCACCAATATTAGTAAAAGAAGGAAACAAACAAACTGAACAATATATTGTCCATTTCATATACAGTCTTAACCAAGAGAATCATCTCCTGCTTCAAGATCAAGTTTCCAGAGTGCGAATGACACATTGATACCATTATATTGACAGGGGGATGACCCTATTTAAGTATATGACGTTTTCATCATGGATAGAATGCGTTCATCCCAAGACCCCATCTGTACAGTTTCGCTCCAATAATTCAACCCATTGAGTGTGAGAGATGTGAAAACGTGATTTTAATGACTGTGTAAAATTCATATTCGCTCATAACATCCAAACAAATATCATTAGCCCTAAGATTTCACAGCGTAAATGAGAAAAATAGCTTTATACATATACCAACTTTTTGACCACTCCGGTAAAATCTGGGGTGCTGTGGATGGGCTAATTAAGCATGGACCAGGCCCATAAATTCTAATCTACCATATAGCAAAACTTATCAAGAATTACGGTATTGTTGAACCGTCTAATCGGTTTTATTGGTAACAGTTGCTTAACCAGCGGGGGGGGGGGGTTTTTGAGTGTAAATTCATCTAATTATTTCCATAGACACCCCTGTGAACTTGGTTTTGTGCATCAATGGACTATCAAGTGATACTAAATATGTCCAAAATTCCCAGACTTGCTTTATGATGTCAGAATGCATGGGCCTAGTAAAGTATAGGAGGCTTCCCCAATCCTCAACTTTGGGGCTTATCATTCCCCAGGTTAGGTGGTGGGTTCGATTTTTTTCAATAAAATGTGCTCAAACGGATTATAAAAAAACATAAAATCATTTGCGACACAATAAACACTTTTTTGCCAAGGAGAAAACAGTTCGAGGCGAGGGCAACATACCCCAATCCTCCATAGCTTTTTAAATATAAATCTTAAACTATTGTTTGCGCATATATGCTTTAAAATATGTGGGGAGATGGTTGATTCCTTAAGTGTGTCGATTTAAGCAAAAACTAACGTTTGAAAGGTCTTGCTTGGTACTTATCTTGTTCCATTTTTACCAATACCGATAGTTTTTGTAACAATGTGGGGTTTTGTTTCTATAACGGTGAGGAGCGGGTTATGGTCTGGGTAATACATGAGGGAAAACTTTTAATCATTTTGGAAATTTGACAGTCTCATTGAAAATAGTTTGTAAAGTAGCAATAAGTGTCTTTCACTAATTGTGGCATTTGCGAAAAATAGAAGTTGTTTTTTCCGTCAAAAATGCCTTTTCTTGAACTCAGTCTTATCATGTATAGTAAGTGAATTTGACCAATATGTGCATTAACCTCATCATAAATCTTAGTCTACTCTCCTTGTCTACCCTACTACATATGCTTCATCAACTTTCCAAAAAAAAAATGGGACAAGAGTAGCAGTGCGACACCCTCCAAATGATAGAATGGATGGAAGGCCTGTAACCACCAACAATAAACCTAAGAAAGATTTGTGGTAATCAGTTGGTCAAAGGAGAAAAAAGGAACAAATTTGCATGAGGACTACAATGCATACTAAGACGTGTCTACTAAGTAATGAAACTCTTTGTCTGTCGTATAGCAGTAAAGGAAACTGTCTGAGCTTGTTCAGAAACAGATTTCAGAATCCTTAACTTTTGGCCAAATGAAGCCATTGACGCCTACCCCTCCCCCCCAGAAAAGCTTAAAATGAACAAAAGGATTTTTTATTTCGAATGTGTCCTTTGATGTGTAGACATCTTAACAGGTCTCTATGTATTTTGACAAAATTGATCAAGAAGTTTTGAATCAACAAATTTTAAATAGATATTTTTCCTCAGTTGGAAGTCCCGTGTCTTTAAATCGCTAATTAATAATCATGTTCTTTATAACAATAGCATGCGACACAGAAACAAATTTCCAAACATAACAATTTCAAGGAAAAGTCACCAAATGGCAGCCAGCCATATGATATGCAAAATAAGGCCTAAACCCCATATCTCACATTGTTATTGGTGTTCTTATCAAGTTCGTAGGCCCCCCAAAATATGGGGTAGAGGACACAGCATTACATCTCTACGACACTAGGATCATGAGTTATGGGCAAAGTCCTTTGAAATGGCGGGCCCATTGTGATTTATGCAAATTAGACATATTTCTGCAACCCGGATTCGGATTTTCTCGGACTTTTAGTATGTCATTGTGGATAATTCAAGAAATGCAGTGTGAAAGAAAAACCTTTGATAGCAATTCGTTCCAGGTCAACAAACCTTTCATTATCTTTCCTGGCCTATTAGTGCTTTTAATCCGTTTAACGACCCTTCAGCAGCAATTAACTCTGCTATTAGGTCACTATGAAAGGATTATTAAATATATTTCCATTTACGATGGGGCCATTTTTTACCCCTCCCAATGAAAACGGAAGGAGTAACATTAAAATGCTGATGATATTAGATCCCAGTTGAGATCCAAAAGGTCAATAGTTCTGTGAAATACAAACGTCATAACTATCTAATAACTAATGACTGATCGTCCGTATCATGGATACACGCGGCCCCGGATCAGGTAATCAGTTGAATAATCTGAACACCACACAAGCCATTTACCAGTGACTTGTGGACACGCTAAGAGAAGACGGATTGAGTTTTGGAAGCAAAAACACTGTTATAACGGCACACTTAAAAATGCAACGTTTGTCACTCTACCCAAGTTTGCTCAAGGTCACAAAATTTCTACGGGCTGCTGTTTGGAGAAGGGAAAGGAATATGAATTTTCTGTTTGTGACTACCTTTAGTTACCCTACCAATTATCCCTGCGGAGAGTTAGAGCAAAATCCAAGGTCTATGGTGAACTCCTTCCAGGCATGAAAACCTTATGCATTACTTCATAGTTGTATAGTGCGCGATATGGTGAAATCAGTTTTTGACAATTATCTAAAACCTTTGACTTTTGGACGGCTGTTGGATATAAAATGTATTCTACCCCCATTAATGTGACCATCCGACACATTTGGTGGCTATCAACTTCTAGACCATAACCCCACAGCCGCGCGCAAGTGGCCGTAAGCCTGCCTCTAAAAACTAAAACGGGATTTAGGCGGCTGACGTAGTGTTTTCATGTTGTAGACTTATGGACCCATCTTTTTCCACTTCATGCGGGGACAATTGACTATTAATTATTAAAGAACAAATACAGATTGTTGAGGGGGGGATCGGAAAAAGGAATTTTATTATGGGAATAACTAGCCCATTTTTGGAAGATGATAACAAATAAAGATTTGATTACGTCACGGCATTGTGCGTTTATTATTTTTGCTTCGGGGGACCCATTCAGGTTAAAAATGAGTTTTTACGTATCCTACATTGAAAAAAAACAACCGAATCGTCATCGTAAGCGTTTTTGTCTCAGTAGGGAAAAAGTGAATTTGGTACTGTTTAGACATAAAACACGGTGTCTTTTGGAAAACAAGCATAGCAACTTTGGGCAGGAGGGGCTGTACAGACATTGATGTAACATAGTGCGGATTTATATAATCGGTCGCCCCGAAGAGCAAACTGATACCTGATATGTGGCGCGCGTGTATAGGGACAGCGCAGAGAACAGAGCGTAAGCGTAGCTCTGACACAGGGGATGACCAGACCAACCTATTCCTCTCGTTACCGTTTATAACTACAATACGGCCAAGCCAGCAAGCATTCTGTATCTCCGTTGTCACAGCGTAATCGATCAAGATGTGAGGCTATACTGCGGTGTGCCACCACACGCCGCAGTAAGCAAGACTATTGGTCAATGCATTTGAAGGAGTAGTAAAGACTATTTTAAATGCATTCAAGTCATAGTGTGGTACTTTTCAAGGAAGTGACTATTCGCCAGAA
The DNA here is from genome assembly GCA_023653785.1 of Ophioderma brevispina. NCBI lineage: Eukaryota > Metazoa > Echinodermata > Ophiuroidea > Amphilepidida > Ophiodermatidae > Ophioderma > Ophioderma brevispina. The sequence continues at coordinate 11,010 of JAMKCH010041627.1, forward strand.
TAGTCCGGCGAATACTGTTGTGAAATTATATTCCGGACAAACTTATGCGGGCGCTATTTATATAGTATATCTATCATATCAACAATAGTATTATCAGTTTATTCCGTAAAGCTATGTAGGATTAAAATTTCAATCCCCACCCCATCCTCCCTCGCTAGGGTAGTGATAAGAGATCCAGTGTTTAATCAGGTATCACAGTGTTCGAACCAAACCATGCTTTTTCAACTAAAAAAATTTTGTATTCAGTATTATTTAGAGTCGGCAAAGGGATATATGCACGACTGGTCAGTGCACACACTTCTAAATGGGTATACTCTGCAATACCACAGGCTATCATAAGTCATAACACCATAGTCGTAACACCTCAATGTAATTTATGCTACCCGCCAGGGCAAAAATAGGCCTACGCAGGTAATATCAGTACATTTGTAGTTGTGCTTAATTACTCAACAGTTAGAGCTAGTTAGCACCATGGCACACGTCCGTTGCATGTATGTCATCGTCACTGATATTAAAAGTTCACATCAATCATGCTTCTGTACCTGTGCATAACTCAAAACTCCAGAAACTTCCCCTGCAAAAGTAATCTCTAGCATAACATAAACCCGTGACAGACGCGCCATGGATACCGAGCTATGCGCTCTGTAGCCATGCGCAACCGATACACTATAATATCAAAACCAGCCCTATTATACTTATTATACACCCAAACACCATTGCACTCCTGGGTCCACGGTTTGTAGATACAGTCAGTAGTACTTCGCCCTCAAAAGGGGCGTGACCCCCCAAAGGGGCGTGGCCATTTCAGCTTTTCCCAGGTCAGTGGGAATTTGTTACAACCAAATATGGTTCTGGACCTTCACTTAGTGGATTCATGAATAGGTTTTGCTATAGACATATAATGCATACCATAACTACTGGAGATTTGGACCAAATTTATGGGGACATAATTTAATATAAGTGTATAAACGTTGTTCTAAATACCACGAGCACGGCTTTGAAAAACATCGCACTTTACCGCATTTGTAAAGGTTTGGCATAATTAATTTAAAAAACATTCCTCATTTCGCCCCTAGGCGTTTATTCCATTTTCTTCTTCTGGAGATCATCCTAATAGACACCCAAGAGTTCATTATAGAACTTGTCGTAGTGAGACTGTTGCAATCGTAGTGTCGTAAAACAAGTACTTGTAATTACTTTAAATACGCCTTTGTTCCCGATCGTGAAAGAAAACAAGAGCGAAAGGGGAATTGTTTTCATGATCAGGTCATGTACGCAAGTAACACATACTCTTCAACGCAATTATTTTAAGGTTCATATTTGGGAAAAACAACATGTGTCTGCCCAGTCGCCACGCGTAATTCAAAACTGTAATTTATCTCTTATTAAAAACAAATACGGTATGCATCAGAGACATTTTCTCTAAAATGCCTAAGTGCCTATTTAAAATGAAAAGATAATATTAGAGGGGCAGTTATACAATTCTATTCAAAATTGTCAAAGGCCAATGGAAAACGATTTACTACCAATAAAAAAATAAAAATCTGTATGCCAG
>JAMKCH010041628.1:0-19961 GCA_023653785.1 Ophioderma brevispina
ATAACCAGGACCATAATTAGGAAGATAAAAGTCTCTCGGATCTCATTAAGGGATGCTTTATAAACGTCACCTTACTGTTAGAAAGCTCACTCCATCGTGGGACCTTCCATTGGTCTTCAGTACGTCGCCAGCGAGTCGTTTGTTGAAAAACGTTGAACTAAAGCACAACCCTTCTCGATTTTAACTTAGTAGACAGCAGTCCTACTGATGGCGGCATCTACCAGTCGATGTTCAGAAATTCATTATGCTGTGTCTCAGATAGAAGTATCTGAGATTCTCAGATTCTCACAATGTTACCTACTACTCGTGTGGTTTTCATGGCTACTTAAAACCAAACCAAATGTATGCACCTCAGTCATAGTTATTCCAGAGCTCCCAGAGGTTACTGGTGATCCTGAGTATAAACGCTGGTGTCCAGTCAGAGCTCTCGGACATTATTACCACCTTACTGCCTTCGTAAGGAAATTTTTGGATTCTTCAATATCTGACCACCTTTTCATCACTACAAACTTAAACCTTACAACCTGCAACAAGCACAATTTTCAAGCTGGGTTCATTCCCTCATCCTCTGATGCTTTGAAAGTGAAGCCTCGTCACTGGACAGTAACACCGCCCTTAACCCTCATGCTCAAGAGATAAGAAGTCAGGCAACATCAAGGGCTTTTCACTTAAGAGTGAAATATCTGTATAATGGACCAGCAGCAGGATGAGGATGCCACATCGTTTTTTCAGAACGTTTATATGAAGAGTCCGTTACAAGTAACCAAATCGTGGACCAAAACATCCTGTCAGCAAAGCATCAGAGTAAGAGGAGGGATGCCATTGCATCCTTATCAACATGCTATAGGTGAGGAGTCCGGGTTTTATATAACTACAAGTGCTTTGATATAGATGTGCTGACGTTAACATGTTATCATGTTATATATATCATTATGGCAGTATATTGGGGCAAAAGTATTTCAGCTTACATTAAAAATTAACCATGGCGAGAAACCCTGTGCAACAACTGAGAACCTACGGATCCACTCCTCCACCTAGTGACGAGTGTGGCAGTCATGCATTAGTTGGATCATTTCGTAAATGTATATAATGGATTTATAAAAAATAGAATATACTCACCCGTTGTGAGATTGTTTATTTTATAATGTATACTTATGAATGATCCAACTAGTAACCCTCCTCCAGGCCCTTCCCCGCAAGGGAGCCTTGGGGAAGGTACAAAAGAGCAGAGGATTCTGGATGCCAGTGACGTCAGGGATGGGCGTACCGATGCGAGCATGGGACCGATACTAGGCAGGGTTGCACCCGAAATTTTTAATATGGCATAGGGGTGTCTCAAGGCCTTTTTGGAGCACAAAATGCACTGTTTGATCATTCCCCCCCCCCCCCGTAAGTATCATTATAAAATAGAACAATCTCAAAACCTTGGTGAGTATATTTGCTTTTGGTTTTTTACATAGATAAAACCGGCGATCAGAAGTTTTTATTTGGTTGTCTTTCGGACTTTGGGTTCAAACTATGTCAATTTGCGGGAGACCGTAAAAACTTCAGTTTGGGCTGATTTTAGCCATACAATGCGGAGAGACTGACACCGACGTATACATAACTCATTATAGCAAAGACATTCGCATATGTGCAATTTCAGGTTGTATCGATTTCTTCTCGAGAAAAACATATCATTTTGAATAAAATGTTGTTTTTGTGTAACATAATTAATAAGTAAGAATATCTTCACCAAAATTAAATTACCCTTGTTCAATCACTAAGAGTCAGTTATTGAAAATCACTCCATATCATGTCTCAAGTTCATGACACAATGAAACTGCTCAGAGTTTTTTGGTTTTTTTACATCTCTAGTTAATTATTTTGCACAAATACAGTATAACTACTCAGCGTCCATACATTGCAAGAAGAACTAAAGCTGAATTTCTGTAAATAAATCGAATTAAACTTAAAATTCAATATCGCATCTGCTTGGGTTTTTTTTAAGGGGAAATACAAAACTTCTATGGTTTCCGTCATCACTTTACTTACTCACCAAGTTTCGTTGTAGGTTACAACCATGAAATCTTGCTGAACAAAGTAAACTGTGTTCTACATCAGCTATCTTGATTTTCTAATTTGGGAAATTGAACATTTTTTTACTTAGCATTTTTCTTTTGTAATCTCTGAGATATTATTATTTTTATATACTTTCGATTACTCTCCCCCCTTCTATTTGTTTTAACAATATTTGGTGTAAGTGTTTTTGTACTCAAATCACTGCTGAGACCATGGTAACTCTATGTAAAGCGATCATCTTTGGTTGGCTCAAAATCGGCCAAACAAGATATTTTAGTCTCTCAAAATAGCAGACTTCGTTCTTCCTCAAAATTCCAAATTACACCAAATAAAATTTTCTGAAGCCTGTTTATCCTTCTTTATAAAACCATAAAGCAACATTTGAGCAAATACAAATTCTTAACTATTGTAAAATTATTTATTATTCTGAATGTAGGGGTTTTTTTTTACTCACACGTTATTGTGATGAAAATCAACTTGATATCACAGTTGGGCAATGTGTGTCATGTGGTATAGATTGTCTTAAGTGGGTGAAAATTTTCATCCACTTTGAATCCCAAAATCAATGTAAACTTCACCACACAACAATAGAAATATTATTGAGATTTAAGGGTATCAAATCATACACAATTAGTGTATGTTTTTAGTTTTTCACTTTGTATGAACATGTTTAGGTTGTGATATTCAATACTTGTGAATCAGTTTGACTTTAGAAAATGCTGTAACAAACAAAGTAAAAATTTCTTCCAATTTATCCTTATTGTGTTTCAAAATACAATCGTTCTCAAATGTGATCTAGCCAAAGATGTGTACAACGTCTGGTATGCGCACTGAAATCCACAAGGTCTTGCCTGTGCATTGTTGCTCCACCACGTGGGCAGGACCAAAGAGATGTTCCATTGTCGCATGATAATGGTCCAAGTTTGGCATATATTGCACCAAAAGGACATTAGTGTTATTTACATATGGTGTGAGATATGGATTTGTAGGTCAAAAAGTCTCTCTTCAAAAACAGTATTTAATGTTTTTAATCTTAATCCTTTTAATGTTATAAAATCTTTTAAAACGACCTTCCCTGGTTTCACATAAGTTATGTCCTGCTTGTGTAAACATGACTGATAACTTTATACTTTGGGCAGAGAATCATGGCCAAGACTCATCTGGGGGTGTATAGATCGATTCTAATAACCTCCACATGAACTTTCACAACAACACCACAAAATTATGTGGCACATTTAAAAGAATAAAGCGAAAAGTTGACCCAAATGTTAACCTAAATGTATTGCCCACTGTTTCCACCACACAATGTGCACATGTTCATGACACTTGCATACATTGGTCCTGGCTTGGGTTTAGTGTCCCACATGTTGGTGACCTCATGTGCGGGATACTACCCAAGGACATTGTATGGGAGAGTGTCCACATGTTGGTGACCTTCACGTGGCCTTTTATCATTCACAAACCGCGCCGGCAGACGACACCACATTGTTGGTGAACGCTTGTATTTTTATCTGCGCTTTGCATCACCTTCCAAATAATTTTATAAAGGTTGGTTGAACACTTGGATTGGAAATGTTCAAATTGGACATTTCGGACACTAGAAGGAGTAAATTTGCTGATACTTTAACCTAACGCGGCCGAGAGGAGGAAGGAAACGAAAGCAACGAAAAGTGGGTACGGGGGGAACATGCTTTTCGTCACTGGGCCGTCAAAAAATAATTTTTGGTCGGGCGCAAATGGACTCTCATGCGTTTCATTGCATTGGGCCTCTTACCGGAACAAATGCGCGATGTGTTTTTTTCGTTGCCATGGGCGTCTTCCCGGAAAATGCGCGATGTTTTTCGTTGCACCTGGGCCCGTCTTCCCGGAAAATGACGCGATGTTTTGTTGCATATGGGCCGTTATTGACTGGAAATGCTGCGATTGCTTTCGCTGCAATTGGGCCGTCTTGCCCGCAGAAGGCGCATGCCTTTTCATCTGTACAAATGCCCATAAAACGATTTCGTTCGATGGTGATAGAGCCACCATTTTCGATAAGCTAGTGGGTAATTTGCATAAACGTATCATGCCGGTAAAGACGGCGATGACGTAGATAATCGGCCACGCAGACTAGATTGAGCTAATGCGCCCCTCACGACTGGCGAACTATAAGCTACAAATTTCATGCAGATCAGTGTTGCATCCATTATTTATTTATTTATTTATTTATGTATTTATTTACCCTGTTTTTATGCATTTCAGCGATGTTTTTCGTTGCACCTGGGCGTCTTTCGGTAAAATGGCGCGATGTTTTTCGTTGCCCCCGGGCCGTCTTTCCGGTAATGGGCGATGTTTTTCGTTGCATTTGGGCATGTTCTTACGGGAAAAATGGCGCGATTGTGTTCGTTGCATCTGGCCGTGATGACCCTTTACGCTATAATTCCTGTGCAAGGAAAAACGGCCGAGATGCAAGAAAAACGCAAGCTTGGTCTCGTTGATCTGGGCCGTTTTTTAAAAATAAAACATAGTTGCTTTTCTGCATTTGGCCGTCGGACCCGGCCAAACGACCCGGTCCCTGGTGAGGGTTAATACTAGTCAGTGTTATTCAATAAGAGTTGGTAATCCTTGAGTTTCTGCCATAAGTGATGTGTATGCCACTCTGTGTTGCCTCTTACCTGAAACCAACAGGGACAGGACTGTATGAAGAAAGAACCAAGAAATTCCTTGCGAACATGGTTGAATCCCACATCAGGTGAGGCACACACAGATCCTGTTATTTGGAATCAAGAAACTGGTATCATTATACCCCCGCTAAAAAATCCGAACGATATAATTTACTGTATTAAAAACGGTATGTAGGTATGTAGTGATTTATTATAATAATAAATGCCAGGAGCGTTGTTTGCGTAATGTGTTTGCTTAATGACCTGTGTCCGTAATGCATGACAACGAAGCATGATGTGGAAGTTGAGAGATTATCCAGCCTGGCTGGCACGTTCATTTGAAAGCAAGTTTGGCCACGTTGATGGCCATTTCAACCATCGTCGGATTTTTTTTTTTTAGGCGGGGAGATATTTGGACATTTACTCAATTGCAACTTGTAGAAATCCACATGAAGTTGTGAGGGATAGGGAATCATGTATTTAAGTCAGGATGATGGAAATATAATATTTGGTTATAAATGCAGAATTTGAAGTGTTAAATTTAGTGATCCTGCATCTTAAACTTTGTTGATTTTCATTAGGATGCTGAGAAAAGGGTATTAAAAAATTCCGTGATATGTTGGTGCATGTGATGCTATTGCACACGTTAATTTTGTCGGTTACAGACAGGCCTAAGTTAAAGAAGAACAAACAATGAAAATCTAAATAAAACAGGTCTATCATTTACCTTGTGATAAACTTTGCTAGGGCCATTCCTTTGGTCACGTTTGGACGAAAAACGGCGATTTTTTACTTTCAACCCAAGCTGTTTTGTCAACGATAACTTAAATATGATATAACTTTTTCATTATAAATAACCTTGAGTCTAAACCTAACCAAAATAATATATCACTTTCACTTGATGGTTATTTTGTCATTGGGGGCAAAAAAGTTCGGGTAGTGTTTGTGAACCATCATGAAGGGCCACACAAGTGACCCAAAACTTTGGGGGGAAAACCATGACACAAATAACCAATCTACCCAAAAGTGGAACTTATTTTCGGTTAGGTTGGGAATGAAGGTTTATAACACTAACACGGCCGAGAGGCAAATGAGAGCCAACGAAAACGTTTCGGTACCGGTCGGACACTGTTTATCTTTGCATCTCGGCCGTCAAAACAACTATTTTTGGTCGCGCACAATGACTCTCATGGCCCTCATTGCATCTGGGCGTATTATCTGGAAAATGACGCGATGTTCCTCGTTGCATTTGGGCCGTCGTTAGGGAAAATGATGCCGATGTTCCCCGTTGCATTGGGCCGTCTTTAACGGAAAATGAAGCGATGTTCCTCGTTGCATTGGGCCGCATTCACGGGAAATGCACGCTGAGCTTTTCACTGCATTCGGACGGTTGCCGCAGAAGGCGCATGATTATTTTCATGCAGGCGGTGACACTGTGTACAAATGCCAATAGACATTTCGATTTTAGATGGTGATAGCGAACCATTTTGTTGAAGCATTTTTTTAATTATGCCATAAACGTATTCAGACGCTAAACCGGAGCATGACCGTAGATAATAGCGCCACGCACGATACCTATGATGTAGCGTAATCGCGCCACTCACGACTGGCGAAACTATAAGCTACAAATTTTCATGCAGATCAGGTGCAGTACGCATCCATTATTATTATTAGTTATTTGTTATTTATTATCCCCTGTTTTTAATTGCATTCGCACGCGATGTTTCTCGGTGATGGGACGTCTTTTCGGAAATTGGCGCGATGTTTTTCGTTGATCTGGGCGTCTTCCGGGGAAAATGACGCTCGTTTCGTGCATTTGTGCGTCTTCCCGGGAAAAATGACGCGATGTTTTTTCGTTGCATCTGGGCGTTATTGACTTTACGTCACTTATCCTGTGCCGGGAAAAAGAAAAACGGCCGAGATTGCACAATGAAAGCAAATTTGGCTCTCGTTGCATCTGGGCATAAAAATATTAAAATAAAATCGATTTTGTGCCTTTGGGCCGTCGGCCGGAAAACGACCCGGTCGGGGTTAGGGTTAAACTGTAAAAAGTAATAACAGATGGGTTATGTTGACAAAAAAGCATTGGGCTGAAAGTAAAAAAATCACGGGTTCTTGGTCACAACCGTGACCGAAAAGAACGGCCCTACTTATGTGTGCGAAATGAAAAAGAATACCAGTAAACACATTGTGGATGGTTGTACTGAACTGCCAAATTTTGCTAACGTTTTGAAGACAATTTGGTTTAGAAGGAGACAGGGTGTTATTACTGAACATTTTTCCTTTGGCTTAGGTAAATTGGCTTATGTATTTAAAGGTGCATAATTTAACAGGTGGGACAATGGCCACACATTCAAATGGAAACACAGTATACATATAGACAGCACCTTTCTAACAACGAGATCACAAATGATGCTTAATCGTTACCTTAATGTGCAAATTTTTTTCACTTCAGGAAAATCAAAGAAGCAGGTGAGAATCTATTGCTCCTGTTCCACAGCATTGGCAGGTGTACAGTAAAGGAGCAGGCTACATGGATCAGTTATATCGTAAGGCGCCAATGCATAGGTTCCCTCCTAAAATAACCTAAGGGGCAATGTCAAAAAGCAAAAAAAAAAAAATTGGACCCAAAAATCAAATTAATGCATTAATTTAAAAGTTAAAAATATGTGGCTCTGAAAAAGGCCGAAGAAGGCACATATCATATGCTCATTCACTACCCTTCACTAAACTTTTAGGATTAGTAAACTGAGTGGTGTTTGATTATCTTCAATTACAGCTCACCTGTTTTTATCTATTCAAACCAGTGTTAAGAAAATGAGATTGAAACACCATTGCTGGGTTGTGGCCATTTCTGGCTTGGCGGCATTCAACATTTTTTTTTGGACGTGCGAAGTTATCTGACTTGTCATAATTAAGGCCCCGGGCAAAAACAATCTTTCCTCAAGATGGCCGAGGAATGAAAAAAAGGGAATTATCTCAATAGAATTAAAAAGTGGGACTATTGTTGCCGCCATTTTCACCCCGTCCGTTGTGCACTATTCACCAAAGTACTTCTGGTTCTTTCGGAACATCAAATGTACGTTTGACTTACGAACATTTGGCCAAAAAAAGTACAAAGTTTGGTGTGAACGGGAGGAGAGTACCACCGTGCGAAACCCCAAGCTGTTATGCCGGTGGGCCGTTCCCATCGGGATATCGCTGTGAAAAGGAATTGCTGCTGTGACGTGTTACCCTTGAGAAACTGTTTGCTTTAAACGCCCCGAAGACTTAAAAAGTTTTCCGCAAAATTTTTGCTAGAGGGTGCACGTCCACGGGAATTAGGAGAATGTTGTTGGGTGGAGTGTGTGACGTATAGGGTTAAAGCTAGTGGAGACACAGATTCTAAACTAAGGCAAAACGTGTGTCTCGGAAACAAAACGAAAAGATATGGCACAAAACTGAATGAAATATCTTGCTTTTCATTATTACCAGGTATTTGGGAAAAATGTAAAAAAGGTTGGATTTTATTGTTTGATTTAAAATACTACAATCTTTACTAAAAAAGTGACAAAATTGGAACAAAGTGCCCGTGGCGTAACAGCGGGGGGGCAGGGGGGGCAGACGCCACCCCCGGACAACTAAATTGGGGACGGAGATAGAGAAGCTAAAAAATGGGGACAGAAAGAAGGGGAGAAGAAGGTGAAGGAGACAGAGGGAGAGAGAGGAGAAAGAACGAAGAAAAGAAAGAGAGGAAGGAAAAGGGAAAGGAGAAGGTGAAAAGAGAGAGAGAAGAAAAGGGGAGGAGAGGAAAAGAGATAAGGAAAAGGGGGAAAGAGAGGGAAAATAGATAGAAAAGGGGGAAGGAGGAAAGAGATGAAGAGATAAGGGAAAGGGAAGGAGAAAAAATTGTGTGTGTTGTGTGGGTGCTAAGGTCGAAGTGGCTAGCTCACATCCCCACCCTCTTCAGAATTTCGAAAAAAACGGAGAGAAACCAAAAGATGGGGCTACTCCACCTCCCTCATCCCTTCTTATACCTTACCGGGCGAGCGAAGCGACCGCCTGCAAACAAAAAAGGGGACCACTTCTTGGTCTTGCCCTCCGGAGGCTTCAGGTTGGTTCGCGCCGAAAGTGGCCATAAAATGTTGAAGTGTAAAGCTATGCATGCCGTCCTCTAAGACAAAACTTTTTGGGCCTAAGACTTTTTTCCTCTACATGTTTTACCCACACCAAGATATCGTTTTTGAATTTAGTTCTTGTTCCCCTTCACCCTGTATTATGATGTGCATTTGAGGTACCTCAATAACACTACATCAAGAAACAAGAATGAGTGATTGCAGGACAAGAATTTGGCTTTATGTGGACTCCACAGAAGAAACAGCTCATGGACATCGGAGAGGTGAATTTGGCTTTATGCTAGACTCACAGAAGAACAGATATGGACATAGGAGAGGTAAGAATTTTGACTTTATGCTAGACTCCACAGAAGAACAGCTCATGGAATAGAGAGGTAGAATTTTGGTTCTGCTAGACTTTCACAGAAGAACAGCTCATGGACATAGGAGAGGTAAGAATTTTGGCTTTATGCTCGAACTCCACAGAAGAAAGATAATGGGATATGGATGAGGTAAGAAATTTTGGCTTTATGCTAGACTCCACAGAAGGAACAGCTCATGGATATAGGAAGAGGTAAGAATTTTGGCTTTATGCTAGACTCCACAGAAGAACAGCTATGGATAGGGAGAGGCGAAGAATGTTGGCTTTTGGCTAGGAATCACGAAGAAAACAGCTCAATGGACATCTAATGGATATAGGAGAGGTAAGATTTGGCTTTATGGTAAGACTCCACCGCAGAACAGCCATTGGGACCTAGGAGAGGTAGAATTTTGGTTTATGGTTAGACTCACAGAAAGACAGCTCATGGACTAGGAGAGGTAAGAACTTTTGACTTTAGTAGACTGCCACAGAAGAACAGCTCATGGACATAGGAGAGGTAAGAATTTTGACTTTATGCTAGACTCCACAGAAGAACAGCTAATGGGACATGGAGATGTAATGGAATTTTGGCTTTATGCTAGACTCCACAGAAGAACGCTCATGGATATAGGAGAGGGTAAGAAGAATTTTGGCTTTATGCTAGACTCCACAGAAGAACAGCTCATGATATAGGAGAGGTGGTAAGAATTTTGGCTTGATTGCTAAACTCCACAGGAAGAAACAGATCATGGATATTGAGGAGAGGTAAGACATTTGGCTTATGGATCGACTCCACAGAAGAACAGCTCATGGACATAGGAGAGGTAAGAATTTTGACTTTATGCTAGACTCCACAGAAGAGAACAGGCTCATGGACATTCATGGATATGGAGAGGTAAGGAATTTGGCTTTATGGTAGACTCCACAGACGAACAGCTCATGGACATAGGAGAGGTAAGAGAATTTGGCTTTATGTTAGACTCCACAAAGAAACAGCTCATGGACATGAGGAGAGGGAAAGATGATTTGACTTTATGCTAGACTCCACAGAAGAACAGTAATGGACATAGGAGAGGTAAGAATTTTGGTTTTATGCTAGACTCCACAGAAGAACAGCTCATGGACATAGGAGAGGTAAGAATTTTGGTTTTATGCAGGACTCCACAGAAGAACAGCTCCCAGGACATAGGAGAGGTAGAATTTTGGTTTTATGCTAGACTCCACAGAAGAACAGCTTCATTTGGATATAGGAGAGGTATGGTACTGGCAAGAGTGCTTTGGAATTTAAAAAGATCAACTGACAAAGTTAGCTGCTATCAGGATTGGGATCATGAGTGGGTACCTGTCAGAAAGGGCATTGTGTATATACTTTGTCTGTCCGAAGTATAAAAGTGACGACGCAGCGTATACCCAGTGCGCGCTGAAAAGTCGGCACAATGTTTACGCCCGAATCGCTACTTGGTAATTCGAGCTGGACAGTATAGTTCAGTGGATAGTGCATGGTAACATGATAAAAAGGAGATGGCTTTGAGTCTGCTGACGAATTGTGGGCTTTGGACAAGGTTACTTTACCTTGCTGCATCCCTCCATCAGATCCTGTTGAAGTTCTTTTTCAAACCTATACCCACCAGATATACTGTGTTAAAATCTCCTCACAGGGAATGCTCTTCCAGAATAATACCAAATCTGGAGAAGCGGTCCCCTTTCAAAAAGGAGGTTAACCCTAACAAGGCAGGCTGTATATTGTGTAGGGAATTGCCCACAGATCCCAATATACCACAACTTTCATCATACTTGCACTTCCATAGACACAAACACAATGATGTGCTGATGCATGTCCAAATATTTTGATAAAAAAGTAAAAAACACCAAAAAACACTTTTTAAAAAATACCAAAAATACCACAGTAATATAAACCAACAACAAATCGGGCATAGGCCACAATGTACAGGACTGCCGAGAAAAATTGTTATAGGCTTATGTGGAGCAGGGTTGGTGAAGGATGTACGTGGATTTTTGTGTATAAACTTGAAATGTCAATGATAAAGATCACATACCACCCCAAATTACCACCAAACTATTTAGATTATTTAATTACCAGATACCACAATATAACATTGTGTGGTATTTGCTGGTATCGAGAGCCTAGGGTTAATCGCTTATTCCGGTTGGTTTGTCAATAGCTTACCCTAGTAAATAATTGAGGTTATGGTGTGCAGGAAGGAATGATGTACCAAGCCCCAACAAAAATTACACATGGATTTTGGTTTGAGAATTTGTGTTTACTCAACTGTAGTAATGCACTTTGATTTTCTTTCCGCTTGCCTTGGACATATGGAAAAGGATAATGATCAAACCTCTTCAAAGAAATCTTCAGGACCTTTTACTAAGGGAACTGAAAAGGTAACTTGTACAGGTTTTACAACCATTTATGAATTAATAATTTGAGTAAAAAAAAAAATACAGTTGATTTTAATAATTTGTTGGGACAGAATCGAATACACGCGAGCGTTGGAACATCGCACCTCTTTACGCGTTGCGTAATTGGTCAAAAAATATGCGCAACCTCTGCGTAGCTTGTTGCGTTTACACGGGTGTGCATATTCTCCTGTCCAAGTAATTATTAATCGCCACTTGTAATGTCAGCAAGCTGTTGATTTTCAATAATTAATGTGCAACACTCTATGAAAGAATTAAACATTTTTCGGCTATCATTCTCAAAAAAGGAATTTTACCTTGCCAGCAATATTAAAACAATAAATTTTGTCTTTAAAAAATTAACGTTCTGCACAAAAATTATGTGATTAGCAGAAACAGTAACAATATCCAACACTTAAGTGGTTATTCCGAGGTCAAATACAAAATGTACGAATTACTTACAGATGCCACGAATTTGCACGTAAGATTTAGGTACACCATGTTACTAGGCTAACGGTTCGATGTATAAAAAATCTCAAATTTTTTTTAGTTAAGTCGGAGGGACGCGACTGTGGACACGAAATCCCCCTTTAATAATTTGAGTTAAAAAAATAATGTCAGGCAATTTGTTGGTGTTAATGTGCAACACTCTACGAAAAGAAATTCAACATTTGTTGTTGCTGAACGAGGCTTCATGGAGGCACACATACTAGTCCAAATTTTGTGTCCGTCGTCCGGATGTCCGTCCGTATGACGCGGTTAACCTTTTTAAAAATGCTCTGCGGGCTAAATGCTTATCCCCGATTACTTCAAAATTGATAGGATGATGAGGGAGGTGCCGCAATATTATTTGCAGCTTTTGGCTGCCATATCATCTGCATAGTCATGAATATTAATTCGCGTATTTGCATATTTTTCGACATTTCGGTTAACCCTTTTTTTAAATGTTATGCGGGCTACAACGCTAATCCCGATTACTTCCATTGTAGGATGATAGAGGGAGGTGCCAGAATATTATGTGTACCTTTTGCTGCATATTGCATATTCCTGAATATAATTAGCTTATATTGGCCGTTCAAAATGATAATTCTGTCCCCGCAAGGATGTGTGCAAGTTATTCTGGAGTTCCGTAAGGCGTATAATAGGTAAACTGGTTGGAAGGGAAGCAGTTTTTTAAAGAGTTAATTTTTAAAGAGTTTTGACCTGCTCGGATGTTGGGCCATACCTTAGAGAGAGCCAAGGTCGAGTGGAGCACTAATATGAAGATGAGCTGATTAAATTATTCAGAAATCAAGAGTAATCGATATATTTTTTGAAACGGCTACATGGTATCGGCAAAATCCTTCAGCTGTTTTTCTTCCCTCTTTTTACACACAAAACCCATTATGTGCGACATCTTATTTGCCATTTGGAAAATTCCTGTGATACATGAGGTAGGTATGCAAAATGAGGCTATTAAATATGCGATTGCTGAATCGCTTAAAAGGTACTCGGGAGATGCGAAATTCCTTTGCTTACATGCAAAAAAACTATATTACCATTCATCTTGTGTGTTGTGTGAATCATATGTTGAGGGTGCAGTTCTCTTTTTTACCGGGAGGGGGTGTGTTAGGGAGGGGGAGGTGGGGGGTGTTAGGGAGGGGGCAGGGTGGGGTGGTGGAGAGGGGAAGGGGGGGGTAGAGGGAAGGGTGGGGTTGTATAGAAGAGGGGCCGGGTGCGGGTGGGGGTTGGAGAGGGGAGGGGTGGGTGTGGGAGAGGGGCAGGGTGGGGTGGTTGGAGAGGGGCAGGGTGGGGGAGCGAAGAGGGGCAGGGTGCGCGGTGTTAGTGCAAGGGTGGGGTGCGTTGGGGAGGGGGTGGGTGAGTTGGAGGGGTAGGGTAGGCGTGGTGTGAATCTGGGTGGGGTAGGGTGGTGTGCATCTGGGTGGGGTCGGGTAGTGTGCGTCTGGGTGGGGTCTCGGGGTGGGGTGGTTGGGGTAGGGTTCATTGGGGAAGGGTGGGGTGCGTAGGCGAGGGGCGGGGGTGACGTCATTGACCTTGTGTGACCTTTGTGACTTTGTGTGACCAGGTGGACTTAAGGTGTAACTTGTCATTTGTGTCCTCATGTGACCTGGTTGACCTAATGTGACCTTTTGATGATCTATGTGACCTTGGTGACCTTGTGTTGCCTTGATGGCCCTCATGTGACACCCTGGTGGCCTTGGCCATTCACAAATCAGTGTGCCGGGGTGCCCCTCCTCCCAGGGATGTAAGGGTGGGATGCGAAGGGGAGGAAGGGGGAAGGGCTTTGTAAGCGGATGAGGGAGGGCGGTGTCATCTGTAGGTGGGGGGGGGAGGTGCGTCGGGGGCAGGGTTGTGCGTAGTGGGGAGGGGGGGCGGTTGTGGGGTAAACCTCATGTGAGCTGGGTGACCTAATGTGACCTTTTTTGACCCCATGTGAACCTTTTGTAACACGTGAACGGGCAACCAGGCGACACTTGTGGTTCGAGAACCGCCTTGTTCAGCTACTCATCTCAAAAAAGAATTAAAAAAACCACCCCCAATTAAAAAAGGCTTTTTAAAAAGTAGACGGTTACAGAAAATCTAGACTATCCCATTAAGGGTGATAGAGGGGTTGTCCTTCAGTAGTACGCACACCTATTTGCAGCTGCGCATCGTTTAGCGTAATACTTACGCACTGCTATATGTGCGTCGCAGTTTCTTGAGATGAAGTCAAACGATATAGCGTGGTCCGTGAAAATTTTGCATCGTTTGTGCAATGTGCATTTCGTTTAGTTTTGGATTATTTCGTGGGCGTTTTGTTCACGCGTGCTTTTCTGGTAATTGAACAAAATTCGCTGTAATAAAAACTATACAACCGGTATCTTTCTACCACACATAAAACCCCCACCATTTCAGAGAACCAGGAGAGAAATCGGAGTAAGTGTAAGCTCATTTGGTTCAAGAGCTTGTTCAGCAATTAAAAACAAGTATCTTTACTACAAGACTTGCGGTGCTGAATAGCGAACCTTCGGAATAATAAACCTTAGAATATCGAGAGGACCCCGCAATGAACATGATGAATTATATAGATACTAATTGAAGCCGCGATTCCGCGATTGCACTACTAGTATTTGAGAGAACATTTTTTATTTCTACATTTTAGAAAACTGAGATAACAAACAAAATTGGAGTTTTCTTTGTTTTTAGTGGTGATGACACCAAAAAAAATTAACCCTATTTAATAACCCTAAAACTAACTCTTACCTTGAAACTAAAACTGGATTTTTTAATAAATTGTCTGCTTCAAATCAATTGTTTCATAAAAAAAGTTTGGAACAGCGAACACCTTTTGAAATTCATAATACAGAACACGGTATATGGTTTCGAAATTATAGCGAAACTTTTAGCTTGGAAAAGCGAATCTTTCTTTAAACTAGGAATATCGAACCTTATTACATATTCGGAAAAGCGGATCCTTTTACAAATTCGGAATAGAAACCCGTTCCAATTATCGAAATAGTGAACCATTTTTACTATTCGGAATAGCGAACCTTTTAAAGGATTAAAAAAAAGCGAATGCTAAAAACGCATGTTCGGAAAACGAACCTTCGGAATACCGAATTTTCGGAACATTGAACCTTCGGAATATTGAGAGGACCCCAAAATAACTACTTCCAAATCTCATGAGTCGCAAGGTGAATTACAAAGGATCGCAAATAAAAGGCACACAGTCTGTATTTGCCTTCTGTTCAGCATGTTTAGCCTGCATGCAGATGCACAAACTTGTTTGGTTGCTTTTTTGGTTTGGTTTCTTAGCTCTTCTTTTTACATGTTTAGTTGTTATTGCCGAGTTTCGTGCATGAAGTTGATATATTTTCCAACATCTTTCTAAACTTTTGAAGTGTGATTGTGTTATATTCTCGTTTATGCTACTTATAGCGTTCCATTTTTAAGGATGACAGAAATCACTTGTGTAGATTATAAAACTGCGATACCGTAATTCTATCATAATCACTGTTTAGCGGGTTATGATGCGTACACGCCTGGCTCTAGTTTCAGTGCGTAGGTACGCGAAGAGTGCTGCGCCCGCAACAGTTAACCAACACGCACTAAAATGAAAAAAGGTGTATTTTTTGGTACATTTTGACAGATTTCTAGAAAAACTAAGTCGGTGACCCCCTCTTTTTATTGATGCGCCTTAAAGGTCTGACATATGACTTTAACATAATTTAAAAAATTAAAAATCTGGCCGTCAGAAGTTTATTTTTTATGAGGAAAATGACGTCTTTTTCTCATTTTCCCATAGAGCTCTGTACAAATTTTTCCGAAAAATACGATTTTTGAACATGTCATACCTCAAAAACTAAGTCGGTGACCCCCATTTTTTATTTCAGATTTTTCATTTACACCGATTAAAATACCATATATCTGAAAATAAAGAAAATCTGGCCGTTAGCTTTATGATCCTCTATCACCCTTAAGTCCAGTTAATCACTATAAGTCAAAATTTGGATTGGTAATGTTTTCTACAGGGATCGATGTGGAGAGGACACAAACCAGGGCAAGTTTTACATCGCGTCAATTAAGTTATTTGTGGAAGTAGAACAATACAAGAAGAAAGCAACCAAAAATTACAGGTGAATAGTGTTGTAAAATAGTGAAGTTGAAAATAAAAGAAGGAAACAGCACTGTTAATTCATAGTCATTATACTATTGGAAACTGTTATAAACTAGCAGTCTAAACCTTTCATGGGAAGTTACTTTCTACTTATAGTACTCATTGATAATGTTTTCAGATGAGTTCTGATTTTAAAGATTGATGACCAAATCATGGTCCAAATTGTCACGCAATGTTTCCTTCCTTATGTGGAAGCATACCTTCAAAAATGCCCGATTACAAATTTTGAGTTAATTCGATCCATGTGTTTGGTTAGTAGAAACCAAATCTGTTTTAATGTGGGTGATCCATCATGGACCAATTTTCATGTTTTCTTTTTCATGTTGAAGTATATATAACTAAAAACATCTGATTACAAATTTTGAGTTAAATCGGTGCAATTGGTTAAATTGTTTGATCATTGATGTTGATACTTTTGAAGCAAATACATGCCTAATAAAGAGTTCAAATTACCATTTTTGTTTTTGATGTTTTAAACTATCTATTGTACTCTCTATTCTCAGCTTTACCAAGATTTATTTGAATCAAAGTGTCTAGAAGAAACGGGGGCATATTATAGAAAGGAATCAGCTAACTTGCTTCAGGAACACTCCTGCTCACAATATATGGAAAAGGTAAGTTAATAAATAAAAGATATTCATTGTTAAGCTTCAAGCTGCTAAGGCTTTCATCAAGTACACCTTGAGCACATTTTATTTATTTATATGGCCTTGTGAAAAAAAAACATGAAAGTGTGCCATCCTTTGGAAGGGGACATTAAGCTATCGGTCCCATGTACAGAGAGCCATATCTGTACGTGCCTATCACAGTTAGTTTCAATAAGAGCAGGTATAAACCTCTGACTGCCCCAAGCTATTGTGGTTAATTTTGAGGGATACCTCCAGTAGAGTGGTTAACAACTGATGGGCATATCTTTGACGGCTAAGTCCTTTAATTGTTATAAATAATATGATAGAAGATCTATATAATAATAATTGAGTATTTTATATGTGCGACATATCCACATAAACATATTCATAGTGCTGTACGGCGCCCATGAAAGGCACTTAGCATATCAGAGAAACCATAATACGAGAACATTTATGCCAGAAAGCTCAATTTTAGAAGCAGGAGGAAACTGGAGTACCCAGAGAAAACCTGTGGGAACGAGTGTAGATCGAGAAACCAAATTCACAGAAAAGCTGCCAAGAATGAGCCCCTAATAGCAATGGAACCCCAGACCTCATTGGTGAAAGGCGAGGAAAGGATACGCTGCACATCCCGTTCACAGTCTGTAACCAAATCCGCCTGAGCTCTGAAACATGCTTGATTCATAATAATAAAATTAATGTACCATCTACTCTTAGAAGTTTGTCTTAAAATCTCTTCTCTCAATGATTTGTCACAGGTTCTTCAAAGACTACAAGAAGAAACTTTCAGAAGTAGAAAATTCCTTCATCCAAGTTCATATAACAAAGTAATGCATGAATGCCAGATGCGTATGGTGGCTGATCACATGACCTTCCTACACGGTGAATGCAAAACCATGGTTAGGCAAGAACATCTTCAAGGTAATTATTAACAAAAGCTTTAAAGTAATTATCAAGAACACTTTCAAGGTAATTATCAGGAAACCATGAAACCTTCAAGGTAATTTTGAAGAACACTAACATGGTAACAAAAACACCATTTTACCATTAAGAACACCTTCAAGGTAATTATTAAGAACATTATTAAGTAACATACCATACGTTGTTGAAGTCTCTATAAAAATGTATTTAAACAAATATTTTTGCATATTTTTTAATCTGGAGTAAATGTTTACTCAGTTTGTCTGACTTTTCCCTGTTGTTTATCATTTGCAGATTTGTCCAGATTATATAAGCTATTAAGACCAGTACAGAATGGACTAGGCATTATGGTTAAAGAATTAGAAGCACATATTAAGGACACAGGTGAGTTAATCATCAAAGATGAACATTATCATCTTGTTTGATAATTTTGTTATATTCTAATATAAACAAATATAGCTTATTCACTAAATGCAATGGCAGGTGAAACAGGTGCTTTTTGATACACATGTATTTGTTAATTATGATACTTGTGTTAATTACTGTTTCAGGTCTGCAATCAACATCAAACCTGCAAGGTGATAATGTGAGTAGTTGGGTCTTTAAAGGATGTGACCAGTATTAAGCACTTGATTATCATTTGTAAAAGCAAATGTAACATAGAAACATTTTAAGGATTCTGCACACAAGCCCATATAGACGTCTAAAATCATTTTTGATTTCACAATATATTTTCCATATGATTACATTAATGATTTACAAATTGTTCATAGTAAGAATGTAATTACTTAAAACCTGAAAGTAATTAACTGAAAGCTATAAGGACAAACTGCATTATAAATAAAGATTCAACTTGACTGCATTCTAATCACTATGATAGTTACTTGAAATTAGTGCCTCATGGACAGAAATCGTGGGGGCGCTATGCAGGCACGTAGCCAGCCCGGTGGTTCCGAGGGGGCAATTTCCCGGTAGGTGCAACAAATGTCCGATCACAAGCAAAAATATCCCGGTCGCAGAGCAAAAGATTCCGAAAAAGGGCTGATTTAACATGAATATCAGTCTTTTATTTCCCGATTACCCCTCAATTTTTTTTTCAGAGGGGGCAGTATGCCCCCCCCTGCCCCCACCTGGCTACGCCACTGGACCCCTGCATTAAAATCGTCTATGGGCATTTAGACACTTTCGCCCTTGGTTATAGCATTTTTGGTATACAACTGTGACATACTCCCATAAAACATGCAATAAGTTCAAAAACACTGTTTTGAGCTAAGCCTGCAAAAGTTGTGTAGCAAAAAAAAAATCTTTAAGAACAAAAACACTTTCATGGGCCTTTCAAATAACAATCTGTTTGAGAAAAAGATAAATATTTAATAGGGCTGTTGTCCGCTAGTATTTTCATTGTCGACAAGGCAACAAAATCAAAAGCCGACATCGTCAACTGTCGACAATGCATCGCATCATTGCAGCATAGGATAGTGTACTTACAGCTTGTAGTGTTGGGCACATGGTGTTGAATTCGTCACCCAAATGCCTCACCTGTTCAACTTTGGCGGGAAGTTTATCACACTTGTGAATAAAATAATCATGAAAGCATTGCATTTTTAAGTAGAAAATACGTAATAGAAAGCATTTATTGGTTTGGATGTATAAATTGCTACCGCATCAGCGACTTTTCGGCAATTTTATAGTGACAAAAATCAGGCCTTCGAACTCCCGGTAGTAGGGCAGTGTGGAAAGTAAATTTGGCATCAAGTTGAATCTTGATCTGTTTACCACTGTCGGCCCAGTGCATTGATTGATTCCGGTAACAAGGTCAAGATAAGCTTTGTGCCCTGACATGACTGAATATGCTTAGCCTGTCTGAGGAAGAGCAGTATGTACTATCAAGGAGTAAACAAATGGTACAACATTCAAGTGTGTGCTGTGCCATGATACGTTAAATCGGGCATTAAATAAAATTAAATGTTCATTTCGACTAATTGGCGATACTGAATGGCGCGATGGCAGAGAAATTATATGCTTTTATGCTTCTTTCTCCGTTGGACTTATTCTGACATGCAGCACAATATTGAGATTGGAAAAAATACCGAAAATATCACGATAAATTTTATTGCGATGTTAGGCTTTTCCTAGCCATCATTTTTGTTTATATTTTGTCGATGCTTGCACTGTTTG